>JADRCC010108383.1:0-17404 GCA_019843855.1 Hylomyscus alleni
ATTGTGAAGGGTGTTGTTTCCCTAATTTCTTTCTCTGCCTGTTTATCCTTTGTGTAGAGGAAGGCCTCTGATTTGCTTGAGTTAATTTTATATCCAGCTACTTTGCTGAAGTTGTTTATCAGGTTTAGGAGCTCTCTGGTGGAATTTTTGGGGTCACTTAAGTATACTATCATATCATCAGCAAATAGTGATAATTTGACTTCTTCCTTTCCAATTCGTATCCCTTTGATCTCCTTTTGTTGTCTAATTGCTCTGGCTAGGACTTCAAGTACAATATTGAATAGGTAGGGAGAGAGTGGGCAGCCTTGTCTAGTCCCTGATTTTAGTGGGATTGCTTCAAGTTTCTCTCCATTTAGTTTGATGTTGGCTACTGTTTTACTGTATATTGCTTTTACTATGTTTAAGTATGGGCCTTGAATTCCTGATCTTTCCAAGACTTTTATCATGAAAGGATGTTGGATTTTGTCAAATGCTTTCTCAGCGTCTAAAGAGATGATCATATGGTTTTTTTCTTTGAGTTTGTTTATATAGTGAATTATGTTGATGGATTTCCAAATATTGAACCATCCCTGCATCCCTGGGATGAAGCCTACTTGATCATGATGGATGATTGTTTTGATGTTTTCTTGGATTTTGTTTGCCAGAATTTTAAAGTATTTTAGCATCAACATTTATAAGGGAAATTGGTCTGAAGTTTTCTTTCTTTGTTAAGTCTTTGTGTGGTTTAGCTATCAGAGTAATTGTGGCTTCATAGAATGAATTTGGTAGAGTAATTTCTGTTTCAATTTTGTTGAATAGTTTGAGGAGTATTGGTATTAGGTCTTCTTTGAAGGTTTGATAAATCTCTACACTAAACCCATGTGGTCCTGTGCTTTTTTCAGTTGGGAGGCTATTAATGACTGTTTCTATTTTGTTAGGGGATAAGGGACTGTTTAGATCATTTATCTGATCTTGATATAACTTTGGTACCTGGTATCTGTCTAGAAAATTGTCCATTTCATCCAGGTTTTCCAGGTTTGTTGAGTATAGTCATTTGTAGTAGGATCTCATGATTGTTTGGATTTCCTCAGTTTCTGTTGTTACACCTCTCTTTTCATTTTTGATTTTGTTAATTAGGATACTGTCTCTGTGCCCTCTAGGTAGTCTGGCTCAGGATTTATCTATCTTGTTGATTTTCTCAAAGAACTAGCTTTTGGTTTGGTTGATTCTTTGTATAGTTCTTTTTGTTTCTGTTTGGTTGATTTCAGCCCTGAGTTTGATTATTTCCTGCCATCTACTCCTCTTGGATGAATTTGCTTCTTTTTGTTCTATAGCTTTCAGATGTGCTGTCAAACTGCTAGTGTATGCTTTCTCCAGTTTCTTTTTGGAGGCAATCAGAGCTATGAGTTTTCCTCTTAGCACTGCTTTCATTGTGTTCCATAAGATTGGATATGTTTTGGCTTCATGTTCATTATACTCTAAAAAGTCTTTAATTTCTTTCTTTATTTCTTCCTTGACCAAGTTATCATTGAGTGTTGTTCAGCTTCCATGTGTATGTGGACTCTTTCGTTTTTGTTGTTATTGAAGATCAACTTTGATCTATGGTGATTTGATAGGATGCATAAGATTATTTCAATCTTCTTGTATCTGTTGAGTACAGTTTTGTGACCAATTATATGGTCAATTTTGGAGAAGGTACCATGAGGTGCTGAGAAGAAGGTATATTCTTTTGTTTTAGGATAAAATGTTCTATAAATATCTGTTAAATCCATTTGTTTCATAACTTTTGTTAGTTTTACTTTGTCTAAGTTTATTTTGTTTACATGATCTGTCCATTGATGAGAGTGTGGTGTTGAAATCTTCCAGTCTTATTTTGTGTGGTGTAATGTGTACTTTGAGATTTATTAAAGTTTCTTTTATGAATGTGTGTATCGTTGCATTTTGAGCATAGATGTGTAGAATTGAGAGTTCATCTTGGTTGATTTTATCTTTGATGTGTATTAAGTGTCTTTCCTCATCTTTTTTGATTACTTTAGGTTGAAAGTCAATTTTTATCCAAAAATAGAATGGCTACTCCAGCTTGTTTCTCAGGATTATTTGCTTGGAAAATTGTTTTCCAGACTTTTACTCTGAGGTAGTGTTTGTCTTTGTCACTGAGGTGGGTTTCCTGTATGCAACAAAATGTTGGGTCCTGTTTACCTAACCAGTCTTTTAGTCTATGTCTTTTTATTTGGGAATTGAGTCCATTGATATTAAGAGATATTAAAGAAAAGAAATTGTTGCTTCATATTATTTTTGCTATTGGATTTGGAATTCTGTTCATGTGGCTATCTTCTTTTAGTTTTGTTGAGAGATTACTTTCTTGCTCTTTCTAGGGTGTAGTTTCCCTCCTTGTGTTGAACTTTTCCATTTACTATCTTTTTGTTTGTTTTTTGTTTTATTCATTTTTTTTGAGACAGGGTTTCTCTGTGTAGCCCTGGCTGTCCTGGAACTCACTCTCTAGTTCCAGGCTGGCCTAGAACTCAGAAATCTGCCTCTCTCTTCCTCCCAAGTGCTGGGATTAAAGGCTACCTTTGCCCAGCCATTTATTTTCTTTTGAAGGACTGGATTTGTCGAAAGATAATGTGCAAATTTGGTTTTGTCATGGAATATTTTGGTTACCCTATCTATGGCAATAAAGAGTTTTGCTGGGTATTGTAGCCTGGGCTGAGATTTGTGTTCTCTTAGGGTCTGTATGACATCTGCTCAAGATCTTCTGGCTTTCATATTCTCTAATGAGAAATCTGGTGTAATTCTGACATGTCTGCTTTTATATGTTACTTGACCTTTTTCCCTTACTGCTTTTAATATTCTTTCTAAGTTTTGTGCAATTGGTGTTTTGACTATTATGAGGTATGAGGAATTTCCTTCATGGTCCAAATTATTTAGAGTTCTGTAGGTTTCTTATATGTTCATGGGCATCTCTTTCTTTAAGTTAGGGAAGTTTTCTTCTATAATTTTGTTGAAGATGCTTACTGGCCCTTTAATTTGGAAATCTACCCTCTCTTCTACACCTATTTATCCTTAGGTTTGGTCTTCTTATTGTGTCCTGGATTTCCTGGATATTTTGGGGCAGCATCTTTTTGTATTTTATATTTTGTTTTGATTGTTGCTTCAATTTTTTTTATGATATCTTCTGCACCTGAGATTCTCTCTTCTATCTCTTGTAGTCTGTTGATGATTCTTGCATCTATGGCTCTTGACTTCTTTCCTAGATTTCTATCTCCAGAGTTGTCTCCCTTTGTGATTTCCTTATTATTTCTACTTCCATTTTTAGATTCTAGATGGTTTTGTTCAATTCCTTCATCTGTTTTGTTGTGTTTTCCTGTAATTATTTAAGGGACTTGTGTGTTTCCTCTTTAAGGGCTTCCACCTGTTTACCTCTGTTCTCCTGTATTTCTTTAAAAGAATTATTTATGCCCATTTTAAAATCCTCTATCAGCATCATGAGATATGATTTTAAATCCGAATCTTGCTTTTACATTGTGTTGGAGTATCCAGGACTTGCTGTGGTGGAAGTACTGGGTCCTGATGATGCCAAGTAGCCTTGGTTTCTGTTGGTAAGATTCTTGCATTTGCCTTTCAGCATCTAGTAATCTCTGGTGTTAGATGGTCTTGCTGTCTCTGGCTGGAGCTTGTTCCTCCTGTGGATCTGTAAGCCTATGTCAGCACTCCTCAAAGACCAGCTCTCTTCTGGCATGACCCGTGCACAGAGAGTTGTGGAACAGTCCCCCTCCTGAAGGTCCTTGTCCCAGCTGCTCTGCCACTTCTGTGGCCTGTACCCTCCTTGCTGGTCCTGCCTTAGACAGTCATCAGAGAGAAAATGGTGATCTTCCCTGATTCCAGGGGTCAGACCTCTCCCTGGAGACAAGCTATCCCTTGGGAGGAAAAGGTACACAGAGCAGAATCAGACATTTGATTATATCTGTTCATGTGAAAGATGTGGCATTGGACAATACCAGATTAATTAACTGTGGATACTAAAGGAGGTAGATTGGCATCAACTTTCTACCTCATTCTTTACATTCAACCAAGAAGAAATATAGATCCTAGGCTCCTTGTGCCTAGCTGTGTCTCTATTTGTATAAATAAGAGTCATTCATGAGTCATTCATGCTGACTCATTTGTTTTGACAAAACCATAGATGTGCTGATTGAAGGACAGTGCACAGATTGTTCATTTTTGGTTCATTTTGGATGCAGACTTATCATGCATGGTGTAATTCCTGGAGCACAAAAGTCAAATATGATCTGATATTCATGTTTAAGGGGATGAACAAAATAACAACACTCACGTTGAAGTATATCTTACATGGATTCCACAGATGACACCTATTGGCCAATCCCAGAGCCAATTCTTCATGGTTCATGGACAAAATACAGCACACCATAGTTTACCAAACAGTTACTCTACAAATGAATGTTAATAAATGGTTAGCTCATTCAATGTGTTGTTAGAACTCATAATAGTGATTAGTTGTTCTGGAATCGATCCATTGTGTATCTACTCTGTAATTTCAGCCTCAACTTCCTCATTCACAAAATGGTAACAATAATACTATTGTTACCAAATTAATAATTTGAATACAAGTTGTTTCCACAAAACTTGTGTGCATTGCTTCATCACCAATATAATGGTGTGGGGAGGTGATAGGCACTTTAAGATGTATTTGAGGTCAGGAGGGTCCCATCTACACAGATGGGTTGTTTTCTTCCAGAAATGGCCCTTGTTCATTTTCATATTCCAGCTCTCCTTTTTGCTTTTGGTATGAATCAAGCTCTGTGTAGCTATCACTAGAGGCTGAGCAGAAGCCCATGCTCTATACTTCAACATCTAAAACCACAAGCCAAAAGTAAAACTATTCAAATGATCTGATCTTGCTCTTTTTGTGGCACATTAGGTGGTTGGCTGGGTTGGGATGAAGCTCAATATCTCCTCCCAGCACCCAGCAGTCAGAAACTCAATTAACTGGATAACAAAGGTAAGGTTTCTACATTCTAGAGTCATGTTTGCTATTGTTGTATCATGAGGTCAGGCTTTGTACTTTCTATAAAAAGCTCATGACCACAAAAGCATCAGCTGATGTTCTGAGTGAAGAGTGGAGGGGTTATGTGATGTGAATCCATAGTGGAAACAACCAAGTTTTCCCACAAATCAAGGCATCATGACTTACAGCATGGTACACTTGCTGTCAATATAGGGCTTTATTGTTATAAACCAAAGTGAACTGGAGCAGGGAAGCATCAATCTGTTCATAAGTGCATTGATGATGCCAAGCTGAGCATTCTCAGTTTTGAGAAAAGTAAAGAAAGATAATCCTCGATGGATGTTCCTTGTTGATTGGGGCTTAAAAGAACTAGAAGAAACCATAAACTTTTAAATCTCTCTAAAGATGATGTCCACAAATATGATGTCAGAAATCCATTAAAACAAGAAGGTAAGAAGCCCAGGACCAAAGCATCTGAAATCAAGCATCTCATTAATTCTCTTGTACTACAACACAAACACAAAGTACTGCTTTGAAGAAATAACTCATTAATGAAAAACCGAGAAGGAATTTCAGAATATGCCTAACATTTGACCAATAGAATGACAGAAGCCAAAAATAAATAAATAGATAAAAATAAAGCCAGCAACAGATTTCCAAGAGGTATTGGCTGTCCTTATGAAAGTTTCTACTTCTAAGTCTGAAGTCAGTCAAAAATAAGTCTTTAAGAATAACAAATACATTGTTAGACCCTAGGAAAAAATGTTTAGTCTCAGGCATTATGTTTTAGCAACTGAAAGTACAATGATAGTGTGTGAAGGATATGATACATAGGACTACAGTGGCTTGTGAGAAATATTCAGTAAAAGTACCTATTGAAATGATTATTTTGTGCTGGATTCTGGGACATAAGATAAATGAAGCAGAGTTGTAGATACAATAGATTTAGATGGAGCTTGCCATGGAAAGAGGGAAGAAGACATTTAAATAGCTTAAAATATCATAAAATTGTTGTGATAGAGGAGGACATTCAATAAGGCTGCCAATGATAGCTGAAAGATTGAGGGGAGGCAAGAGTCAACTTATTGGCAGTTGATTTATCAATGTCCATATAACTTAATGGCAAACCCATCAAAGTCTGTAAGTTTACCAGACCATTAGTTTAGCAACAGTATTCAATCCACAGACTCAAGTCTTCTGGATTAGCACTTTTTATTGAAATACTGATTTATTTTAAATCCTGGGTTTTATGTTGTTTTCATCTTTATGAAGGTATTTTCATTAATATTTTTAGCTTTGATTATCATATTAATGAAATATATATTCCTGAGTATTTTCTAAAACATAATTCAATATTTTACTCATTATAGTTGATTATGATCATAATTTAAAGCTACCTATAGCTATGTAATATATTTAAGACTATTTCATTTATTTTCTTTTTATTGAGAAAGGGTTCCATTATGTATCCCTGGTGGGCCTGAAACTCATTAGATAGACCAGGCTGGTCTTAAACTCATAGAGATCTGCCTCTTTCTCCCTTCTAAATGCTGGATAAAGGCATGAGACACTACAACTTGCAAAAGTGCTATTTCTTAAAGTAAAATTAAAGGCAATGACAAATCTAGCCAATTTTTGGTTTGCAAATTAGTTTTCAACTTGAATCTTAAGTTAATTAGATTTTAATATCAGTAATTTGGTGAATTGATATTTGATTATTGGTTATCGCTTTTCAAACTTTACTAATTCTTTGTCTCTGTGCATGTGCTAATTAGTTCATGCACATACATCAAAACATATACCATGTTGTCTGTGTGTTTCTTAGTCAAAAACCAGTGGAATGCTATACAGAATGAATAACTAAAAAAGGAAATTGGCTCCCCAAAAATTAAAGTTTAGTTACAAATAACAGCACAGAGACTGGTTCTCTATACAAATGCATTTAATATAAACAAGTAAGGCACTGTAATGCAGAATTTTCATGACATGGGAATCAAGAATTCCTTCAGAGTACTGAAGGTGGTATTAATAACAAATGATGATTAGTACTTCTAGGTTCTCTCTCTTTTTTGTTTTTTTTTTGTTTGTTTGTTTGTTTGTTTTTTTCAAGACAGGGTTTTTCTGTCTGGCTGTCCTGGAGCTCACTCTGTAGACCAGGCTGGCCTTGAACTCAGAAATTTACCTGCCTCTGCCTCCCAAGTGCTGGGATTAAAGGTGTGCGCCACCACCGTCTGGTGTCTAGGTTCTCTTAAGACAAGGATAAAATTTTTTGAAAATGCTGTACTAGAAAATTTCTTGCTGATATGAAAAAAATACCACAGTCTGGATAATGTATTTAAAAATTTTATTAAACTCATGGTTTAACCAGCTAATAGTGCAAATATCATGGCACTGTTTTTGTTTTTTTCATGTGCACTTTGGATGTTATGTGATAACAGATGCTATCATGATGATAAAATATGTGAAAGTAAGAGACCACAAAATTCAAAGTAGTGAACCAGAAAGTAGTGGAGGAGAGAGGGAGAGAGAGAGAGAGAGAGAGAGAGAGAGAGAGAGAGAGAGAGAGAGAGAGAGAGAGAGAGAGAGAGGAGAGAGAGAGAATCTAACCTCTCTCTCTCTTACACACATACACACACACACACACATAGAGATAGAGATAGAGAAAGGGGAGACAGGGACAGAAAGAGAAAGAGAGAGAGAGAGAGAGAGAGAGAGAGAGAGAGAGAGAGAGAGACTCTTTTGTAATAGTCTAATCTGGGCTTTTGCTGTTGCATTTTGTTTAACACTTTAGCTTCAGAAAATACAATTCAATGCTTTTGCATGACATGTTCTGAGTGCTATGTAATCAGATAGTGAAATGGACACAGTTTCTCCTTTTTCTATCTACTAATTCAAATAAAACAAGTAGTATGAAATGGAGTTGTACTTATGGCAGGTGAGTGATGGTGCTGATGTTGATTTTTCCCATGTTCTTTGTGATTGTCTGTTGGCAAAATGGCCAATGCACTTAACACTGCCAAGAAATGATTGACTTTCCTGGTGAGTGATCTTTCCTAAAAGGGATCTGCTTGATTGGTTATTACAGAATTAATGTACCACTCTTAAGTCAGGTGCCTTCAGTTTAGGATAAAATCTTCACTTGTCATCATAAAAATGAAATAATAGTGAAACTTTTCAGATATCTGATTAAATTAAAGTACACTAAGAAAGATACATATCTATGCAAAGCTTTAAATATATTTTATGCATTCTATATAGACCACTGACCTTTGTTCTATAATAAAATATACTAAAAATCCTGATTTATTTTGGAATAATATCTTTACTAAGTCTATGAAATACATTCTATTAACAATTTGAAATATACTAATTATGTTTGGACTAGATCTGAACATCCCCAGGGCTAGAATGCTATCCTATTAGAAATAAGGCTACCAACATCAATGGCTTTAGCGTACACTGGATAAGAAAATCTCTGAAGAGTAATGGTTTGAATCCTTAAATGGATATGACATGGTAACCTTGCTAATGTGGTACTCCCTTCATTTCAGTTGTGACAGTTGGAGCTACTTTTCTAGAGTCTGAACACTTGGAATCTGTGTTACAGCTTATCTTTATGTGCCTTCTAGTCATGGGTAATATTGAACTTCACTTCCTGAAATGACTGTATGCTACATTTTAAAATAAATTAACTAAAAGATCACTTTGAGATAGGTTTAGTGTAAGATACATCCTTTAACCAAAATAGCTACTTATTCCAAATCTTCCACTAAGGTTTACAGGTTTGAATTAAATACTTTAGTAGTATTTTTTATTTTAAGTACCAATTTTTTATAAATCTACATTAATCCTTAAAGAATATTTATTTTAATATATATAATTCTTTGAGAATATATGTATATAGTATATTTTGATCATATTCATCTCTCCACTAACTCCTCCTAGATCCCCACATGCATCTTTCTCCCAATTTCATCCCCTCCTCCCTCTTTCTCTCTCTCCCCCCTCTTTTTTTCCTTTGCTAGTAAACTGAGTCATTAAGTGCTGTCCAAATGCACATGGATGTGAGACCATCTACTGGGGCCCCACCCCTGAAATAAAAGTGACTCTTACTCTCCTAGTAGCTATGAACTTCAAATAACTCAAAGGGTGTGAGCTTGAGAGCCCCTCCCTATGTTTTTAATATAATTTAACAATGTTCTGAAAAAAAATGAAACAGATAAAAGTCAATATTGGTGTTGGAGAAGAAAGTACGTCCAAAAGATAGGGACATATTACAAGATGAATTTCCCTGAGTAACTATATAAATTTGTAGCTGGTTTGTCTGTTCTCTGCATACTCAAAACGATTTAGCTGATTGAAACATTTCATAGGTTGGCTCTTATAAATCCACTAATTCTTATTTCTTAGTTGTAGGTTGATTCCAGGGCGTAGCTAACATTGTATCTGCATAGTACAGGTGATGCCACTTGGGGAGCAATTTTCCATATTTGTTTCTCTGCATTTTCTGCATGGTCCAAGTTTTTGTGAGTAAAGGCTTTGGAGTTTAGAAATACCTTCTCTCTAGAATTAGAGACACTGAAAAATGGATCTTCCCAGAGTGATGTTTACATTCGGGGGGGGGGTAGTAGTAGTAACTCATGACCCTCCTTCCCTTACAGATGACATTTGCTTAGTAAATCATCTTTTGTTAGAGAGAAAAATTGGCCAATGAACCCATATGAAAGCATCCCTGGAGGTGTCATACAGGGAAGCAAATTATACAGAGTTAAGGATGAAAATTCAATAATACTGACTTTGTCAACCCAGATCACACTTCAGGGAGTCTTAACATCAGATGGTTCATTGTTAGTGTATTTAAAACAGTACATCTTACAGAAAGGTTTCCAGGTAACAATCACACCATCAGCCCAATTCCCCAACTCCATCAGCACAATAAAGCTTAAAATGTGAATACCTAGAAATTTTTTTACAACATACATGTGACCATACATGTAGGTTCTATAGCTAAAGGCTTAAAATCTAGTGTGGCTTTTGACTGATAATATAGAGGTCAGTAGGTCATAAAGCACATATGACATCTACCCTAAGGATGGATATAATCATTCTGGGACAATCATTCTGGCATATTTGGGTGAGGTTTGCCTTTATAGCTAAAGTTGAATGAGTTCTACCACCATAGATAGCAAGAAGGTCACTAGGTTGAGAAGATCTTTCCCAGTCTTCTGGGCAGAAAAACAGATATTTTTTTTATCTCCTCCATTGAGAAGAGACCTTGTGTGTTTAACATTCCTAGTCTCCCTTAGTTTTCTCTGTGAGTATAAGGACCTCTCAGCCTCCAACACCCATAGGCCATAGAAACCTCAAGCCTTCTAACTTGGAGTACTTGAAGCTCAAATCTTACTGAAAATGGAGACAACATCTGTCCTTCATTCCATCTGTTTGTGATAATTAGAACTTGAAGAAGGGGTGTTCAAATTGCTCTGGCTGGGTTTGTTGGCCTGTGAGTGAAATTATTCATTCTTAATTAAAAAAAGAAAGCATCCTGGCTCCCACTAGATCAAATGAGATGAGGTCTCAGGCCAATCAGATTCTAACCTAATCTGTACTGGTTAGAGTCAATATGACTATGAAATTAGATCACACTAGTATAAAGAAGCAAAAAAAAAGTTACCTTTCACAATGGATAATAATGTGTAATTATCTAGAGTTTTTATTTTGAGATAGATACTGTCTTAGTCAGGGTTTCTATTCCTGCACAAACATCATGACCAAGAAGCAAGCTGGGGAGGAAACAGTTTATTCAGCTTATTTTCACATTGCTGTTGATCACCAGAGGAAGTCAGGACTGGAACTCAAGCATGTCAGGAAGCAGGAGCTGATGCAGAGGCCATGGAGAGATGTTCTTTACTGGTTTGCTTCTCTTGGCTTGCTCAGCCTTCTCTCTTATAGAACCCAAGGCTTCCAGCCCAGGGATGGCACCACCCACATGGGGCCCTACCCCCTTGATCACTAATTGAGAAAATGCCCCACAGCTGGATCTCATGGAAGCACTTTCCCAACTGAAGCTCCCTTCTCTGTGATAACTCCAGCCTGTGTCAATTTGACACACAAAACCAGTCAGCACAGATACCATGTTGATATTTTTTATGTCATTTTTGTTTAATTCTCATAATTAGGAAATAAGTCAACCATGATCCATACTTTTTAGATAAGGATTCTGAGACCCTGAGAATTGATGTAATATGATCAAAGTCAAAAGGTTCATTGGCAACAAGGCAAGAATTCAACTCAAGCCCCGAGAAAGGCAACATCCAGAACAATAACTGCCATTCTCTTGCCTCTTAGGATGCTATTCCCACAGGTTTATAGGACATCATGTTATAAATATAAAATCATGGAGAAACCATTCCAGCTATTTATTTGATGCCACTTTCCTTAATAATTTAGTTTCTCTTGGTCACATGGGGATTTCCTTACTTGCAGTCTAATCTTTGAAGTTAATGGGAGTGAAAATCCATCAGAATTGCCATCTGCTAGCCTTCCTACTACAGTGTGACATTAGCATGGTAATAGCTAATACTAAATAGAGTCTGTTCAAAATTCTCCAGGGCCTATGCAAAACTACCAACACTTTTGACCAACTATGTGCCCTTGAAAGGTATACTTCCCATTACAAAGTATTATTTTAAACCTTCTAATAGTAAGTAAAAATAATTTGAGTCTTCTAAATACAAATAAATGAGAAATGTTGGAGTGATGAACACGCTATTTACCTAGATCTGATCTTTACATATTGTACATATATATTGAGGTATAACACTACACCCAGTAAGTATATGTGATGATTATATGTCTGTCTTAAAGAGTTTCTATTTCTGTGACAAAACATCATGAACAAAAACAGCTTGGAGAAGTTTCAGGTTATATTTTAAGTTCTCTCAGTTCACACTCTTGTCACTGACAAAGTCAGGGCAGTAATTCAAGGCAGGAACTGAAACAGAGGCCATGGAATAATGCTGAGTACTGGTTTATTCAGTTTGCTTTCTTATACCACCCAGAACACCAGCATTGGTTTAGCAAACACACAGTGAGCTTTATTTGCCTACATCTATCATTAATCAAGAAAAATGCAATCCAATGAAGGTATTTTCTCAATAAGTATGTGCCAAGTAGACAAAACCCAACCAGAATATTGTCCATTAAAAATAATATTGTGATAAAAAAGAATTTTTTCTAAGAACTGAGAGAGGTTGGTAGAGAAAAGGAATAAAGAACTTGAAAGAATAAGAAAGAGAGGGAGGGGTGGGAGGAAACTACAGAAAAGAGAGCTAGGAAGTAAGGAAAGAAGGAATGGAAAAAGTTGATAAATTTGAACCAAATGTCCAGGGAACATTCACATTGATTGAGAACTTAAAGACATCAGTTACAACATACTAGAAATATATACAGCTTAGAGAATGCAGTTTCTAGAATTGTCCTAGATCAAAGGCCCCTTAGAAGTCTTGGGGACTGCATGTTTGTTTTTAGAAAGTCTCATAAAATTATGCAGAAAGAGAAAGTGATTTTTTTTAACATATTGCAGGATTTCTTTCAGATTCTTCATCTTCCATATTATTCTTCAGACAAATAGCAGTCATTCTGGGTGGAAGTTCTTGTAATAAACAAAGTAGAAGAAAATACAGAGTGAAAGAGCTATGGGGGAACTGATAGCTTTTAAATGTTAAGACTAGGAGAAAAAAAAACTGTACCATAGTGGAGCTGGCAAGATACCTCAGTGATTAAGAATACTTACTGCCCTTCCAGAGAAGTCAGTTCCCAGCACTCAAATGGTGACTCACAACTGCCTGTAACTCCAGTTCTAGGGGATCCAAAGCCCTCTTGTGACTTGTACGAGCTCTTGCGTGCATGCAGTACACACACAATACACTCACATATAGAAATAAATTTAACTATATAAGAAATTTTAAAATACAAGCATTGTGTATTAGGCTGCTTTTGCTTACGGCAATTAATGCAAATCACAGAAGAAAGGTTTGTTTCGACTTAGTTTCTGGGGTTTCCAAATATTGCTGAGGGCTGGAGAGATGGCTCAGTGATTTTGAGCATTGGCTGCTTTACCAGAGGTCATGAGTTCAATTCCCAGCAACCACGTGGTGGCTCATAAACATTTATACTGGGGTCTGCTGCCCTCTTCTGGAAATCAAGTGTACATGCAGATAGAGTACTCATAAAATAAAGAAATCTTTAAAAACTATGACGGAGTAGCCTTATTTCTTTGGGCCTATGATGGTGCAGCACATCATGGGAGAAGTATGGAATGTAGGAGGCCTAGCTACCTCATAGCAAGGAACTTCAAAAGAACAAGAGGACATGGATGGGATCCCTTCAATTGCATATCCCCAAGGACTGGTATACCTCCCACTCAACCCAGACTCTTAGAAGTTCTACCCCCTCCACATCCTTTCATAGGCTGACAACCAAGACTTTAACACATGGCCATTGGGTGTATTTATCAAAATCACAGCACATAGGAAAAAATATGTGGAACTTTTTTTGGTGGCTTATCTTTTGCATTTCCATATTGCTTTAGTGACCAGAAACAGTAAGCAGCTACTGACCCATTATCTCTCTATTCCTAATATGTTATGAGGAAATTAGTTTCAAAGCTCATCTCAGCAACAGATGAGATTTTTTCATAGTCATATAAGACTCCAGGTTATGGATACATTGAATTGTTATTTTAAAATAGCTTTATTTGCTTATGTCTCACCAAAGAATAATGCTGTGTTTGCTAGCCATTTTCTATATAACCACAATTTCTAAAGTGTCAACTTACTTTCTGACCTTGTCCAAAAGTAGAATAATGGCTGTTTCTAGATCTCCCAGGAAGAGATGCTGAGTCAGATCTGATTTCCACACTGGATTCCTTTTCTATGGCAGCTTTGACAATTTACCACAAGTTTAGTGCCTTAACAAAACTCAAAGTTACTATTGTTTGCCTCTAAAAGTAAAATATTTGAAATAGGTCCACTGGGTACTATCGCTTCTGGAAGTTCTAGAGACTTGTCTGTATGTCTGTCCATCCATCTGTCCATCTGCCAGTCTGCTGTCTGTCCATCCGTCTGTCATTCTGCCTACCTGCTGTCCGTCTATCTATCTATCTATCTATCTATCTATCTATCTATCTATCTATCATCTATCTATCTATCTGCCTTTCCAATTCATAAAGTCTCCATTTGGATTTTAACTCCTTCTTCTATCTTCAAAGTCAGCAATGTAGTCTCCCTGCCCCTCTGAGATTATGTTGAGTTCACTTGAATAATCCAGGAAAATATCATTAACTCAAGGTCCCTAACTTAATCACATTTATATAATCTCTTTTACCACATATGGTAAAATAGTTATAGATTGGTAAGAATTAGATTTGAGCACGAATTTGGTCATTTTCAGACTAGTGCATGCAGCTTTTGCTTATGAGGAACATGTTAATAAACATATAAGCTATACACTCCAGGGTATATATGCCAGGGAATCAGAGCTCAAGTCCATTAGAGATACCTCAACACCACAAATATCAAAGCATTAGTCACAGCAGTTAAAGTCATAGACTTAGTCTAGGTACCCATCCATAGATATAGTATATAAAGATAATCTAGTTTATGTACATAAGTTTTAGTTATCAAAAAGAACAAAATCATGTTGTTTGTAGGAAACTTGAAGGAAATGGATATCATAGTAAAATAAGCCATCATCAGAGGACAAGAAGTTCATACTTCCTTTTGTATATCAAACTTAAAATAGTATGAAAAGGACATTGTTGTAAGAATTTTCTCCCTAAAGAGAAACTAAGCAACCTTTATTCTCCCCCTTCTAATGTCCCAAAGACAAACCAAAGTTTGATGCTACTAAGTGTCACCTTGGAGAGCCAATGAATTTATTAGAGTTACTTACTGAGGGTGGGTGAGGGATTGTGGGCAGGAGTGTGCATGATCCTTAAAGTAGCTTCACTGTAAGGTTTGCATTCAGTGTGAATGATGCTTTCCACTTTGGCTGTGTAGATGGATCCTCTTCTTCTAATATTCCATAACCATTATACTCTAGACCTGATACCACATGCAATTAGAGCACAATAGCATGCACCTGGTTTGAATGACTTGGGTGAGCCTCAGTGGTCTTCCCTACCACCTCTTTCTTTAAGGGAATATCACCAGTCCACATGCCAGTTGATCTTTTGAAATAGGCTTAGTGAAGATGGTAGCTATTTGACTAGGAGTATACGCTGTATATCTTAGTTTGGGTTTTATTGCTATGAAGAGACACCATTACCAAGGCAACTCTTTTTTTTCAAGATACATAAAAAGGCTTTATTTGCAGGGGAGCAGGAATTTAATCAAACAAGCCAAATCCATGTAGTCATCTGTCTCCTCAGACACCTCCTTTTTCTCATCTTCTCCTGTGCTGCAGCAGGGGCAGAAACAGCAGCAGTATCTGCAGAGCCAAGGGCAGTGGAAACAGCCACAGCCCCACCAGCAGGCACACTGGCCAGTGTGCCAAGACCCTGAGTGATGATATCCTCAATATTATTTCCATTCAGCTCACTGATGACTTTGTTGAGCTGGTCATCATCGGCCTTGATGCCCAAGGAAAATATTTAGTTGACTCTGGCTTACAGTTTCAGATGTTTAGTCCATCATCATCATTGTGGAAAACCTACAAGTAGACATCATGCTGGAGAAGGAGCTAAGAGTTCTATATCTTGATCAGAAGGCAGCAGAAGGAGACTGTGTGTAGCATGAGCATACATATAACTCCTCAAAGGCCACTTCCACAGTGGTATACTTTCTCCAACAAGATCATATCTATTCTAGTAAGTCTACACACTCCTCCTTATAGTACCACTTGCTATGACCAAGTATTCAAACACATGAGTATATGGGGGCCATATCTATTCAAACCACCAGGCTGTACAACAGACATCAAAGTAAAAGAAGAACTATAAGGAAAAAGAAAAGATAAAAAGGGGATGCTAAGAGGAGGAATATGTGATAAAAATGTCAAAGTGAGTATGATCAAAGTATGTTATATATGTACATGAAAATGTCAAAGATAAGTGTTATTTTCATTTTAGCTTTTATTTATTTTTATTTTATGTGTATGAGTGTTTGTCCGAATATTTGTTTACTACATACTGACAGTACTTACTGTCAGTATGTAGTAAACAAATATTCTAATACAGGGATTAGAAGAAATATCAGAATTCCTTGAACTAGAGTTACAGACAGTTAGGAGCCACCATGTGTGTATAGGCAATTGAACCTGGGTCTTCTGGAAAAGCATCTAGTATTAGTAACAGCTGAGCCATCTCTCCAGCCATGAATCCATGTCATATACTTTCACTTGTTATATTGAAAATGAAGTATGTGTGTGTGTGTTCTTTAGTATTAATAGCTTGTAGAATGTCATTTGTGCCTTGATTCTGTAGTTGAGTTGTATGGAATATTCTAAACAACTACCACCACCACCACCACCACCACCACCACCATGACCACCACCACCACAACAACAACAACAACAAACCTAGGTGATTTTATGGATTCCTAATTTCTTGCCTTGTTTTTCATGAGGAAAAAATTAAGCCAAGACCATCTACTGTTCTCTTATGACTTCCATGGGCACCAGGCACAAATGTGGTAAGCTGAGTTTCATGCAGACAAAACACTCATACATATACAATAACTAACAAATAAACTAACTAACTAAATAAATAAACAAATAAATAAATGAATAGAGGGAGAAAGAAAGTGAAAAAAGAAAGAAGTGCACATGCTGGAATGGTGTCTGGTTCAGCTGTTCTTCATTTTGATCTACAGATATCTACATACTGAGATACAGATAATCAAACATCGACATATGGAGCTAGACTTAGTTCAAAATGTTTATATGCATCTAGATATGGCTATCTATAGCATTCAACAGCATAAACGAAAATCAATCAAGTAAGGTCAATCATTTGTTTAGTTGATAACCCACATTCTATTTGGAATTAGACTAGGCATTACTTTTTACACATAACTTACTTAAAAGACTTTTCTGGTATAATACTATTATTTGACATATGTGGCAGATAAATATTAGGAAAATATAAGAAATATTCAGATTCATGTTTAGACTGGCTTACAGGAAAGGAAACAGAAACGAAAGGCATCAGATTTTAAAAGATAGGGGGATGAAGTGGCTGTGCCAGTTCAGTGGATTTGAATCAGCAATCTAAGATTTTCTTAGAATGCATACTTGTAAAATAGAGTTATCTTTCCTGAAGTTTCTTTTAAGGGCATCTTTATTTTTTTCTATTTAGAATGTGTGTGTGTGTGTGTGTGTGTGTGTGTGTGTGTGTGT
>JADRCC010108404.1:0-13490 GCA_019843855.1 Hylomyscus alleni
AATTTCTAATTCCTCATATTTTTGGATTTCAATCAATTAGGATATGTTGGTAATATTAATTTTCATATTAAGATATTAAGAAAAGGTAATTGTCTCTTTCTGTTGTTTTTGTTGTAAGAGGTAGAATTAGGTTTATGTGGATTTGTTGAAAGATTACTTTCTTGCTTCTTCTAGGATGTAGTTTTGCTCCTTATGTTGATGTTTTTCATCTATTATCCTTTGTAGGGCTGGATTTGTGGAAAGATATTGTGTAAATTTTGTTTTGTCATGGAATATCTTGTTTTCTCCATCTATGGTAATTGAGAGTTTTGCTGGGTATAGTAGCCTGGGCTGGCATTTGTGTTCTTGTATGAACTGTATGACTGTTTCTTTAATTTCTTATGGTAGCAAAAAAAAAAAATTCATAGAAATTTGTTACCAGTAAAAATAATTTTTTAAAGGATGTTGCATTTTTTGTTTTTGTTTTTTAAATTTGTAATAAAATAATGTATATTACTTGCAAAAAGAAGAAGAAGAAGAAGAAGAAGAAGAAGAAGAAGAAGAAGAAGAAGCAACAGCAGCCATGGTGTGATTCAGGAAAACATAAATACCTCATCTCTCCTACACACATTTACCAAGTATGGAATTCCTATTTTAATTAGAACCTTTACTCTCAATAAGGAATGTCTCATTTGTAGGTTCTATAAATCCACAATTGATCATGTAGATGTGTGTGTGTGTGTGTGTGTGTGTGTGTGCGTGTGCATGTGTGTGTATGTATGTAATGTGTGTGTATGACACAGAGGGGAGAGTGAGGGTCAATACACTTAAAGAATATGCTTTATTTCTTGAAAATATCCTTATGAAAACTATCACTGTGTGTAATGTATATGAACCAATAAAGAAAAAAATTAATTTTTACAAGAGAATTATAGTTAGGAAGTCATAAAGGTTATGAGGGTGGTCTTGAGTTCATAACAGTGAGCAACAGCCCCACAGTGGTTACATTTTTATTTGTAGGCTTTTCTATACATGAGGTGTGCAAACATGCACACACATATATGTGAAATTTGAAGACAAATATAAAGTATTCAGAAACCACTGGAACCATGATCATTTTCTCATTTTTGTAATTTAGTAGTTATTGTTCACAAGAAAAGGGGTTAGTAGGTAAATCAAACTCTGAGGTTTCTAGCATGAATGAGTTTTCAAGATCCACTATTTGTCAGCACTATAGATACACAGGTTTGTTAAGATTAGATTACATTTACTGTTGTGCTATCTTTAGTGAGGGAGGCGAATAATTTTCCTCTTTATTGGCAAACATTCATTTTGAAATATGATAATTAAGAGAAAAACTAAATTTGCCTAGATTTTTAGGGGTCTGAGTCTAGACTAGCCTTTCAATATTGCTGTGACTTCTCAATCTTCATCAACTAGCAGATTATCTGTTTCCTTACATAGTCTTCTATAAACTTTGGGTGAAAATCCAGTATGTTACATAATTGTTTTCTACCCTGAATGTAATACTGTTCTTAAAAAGCTAAAATATTATTATAATTATTTTTCTGATTTTAAGTTGAATCTTCAATGGTAATCTATCTACAGTTGTCTACATATTTTAGCTGGTAATTGGTCAATTTATGATATATATATATATATATATATATATATATATAAAAAAAAAGTACAGATTCTTTATCGTGGCATAGCCAATCATCTTTTCCTTAATTGGGCTGTATTTACAAGGCTGTTTCAATGTATAGTTATTTTATAAAACTATAGAAGAAATGTATTATGCATTGATAAGTTCTGATGTCCACATAAAGTTCTTGACCTCGCTTTAAATGAAGTGTTGCTTAGTAGAGCAGATCACTGACAATTCATGTAACATTGAAAGAACATTTTGAACTTAGAGAAATGTAACAATTGGTCCATACTAATCATTGTATCCCCTGAAAGCTCTAGGAAGACATTCCAGTTAAGTACATTTATTCAGTTATTCTTCAATATGTGGCTTCTAAATCAAAGTTTACCTTAATGTGTTTCTGAAAGCTTCTAAAAGATGTTTAATGAGAATGACTAGTTTCTTCCAGTCACTCTGCTCTATCAAGTTCTCCAGTACAAAGCTGTCTTGTTTGTGACCAATCTGATGCTTTGGAAATTTTACTTCAACTCTTCAGATTTTCAAAAATTCATTTACCAACCTCTCCCAATCCCCCTATCTACTCACTATAGTCTGATATCTTGGGGCTCTGCTTTGCCTACAATTCTGTTGAGATTTTTTTCCTCTTGGTTTCTATATCTTCTGTTTTCTTGCTTTGTACCTTCGTTGTAAAGCTGTTTGAAGTGGAAAGGGAGAACTGTTGTACATCTGAAACAGCCTTTGCCACACACTTATTGAAGTATAAAAAATGTTCTATTTTGTGAATAATTTTCATTCTGAAATTTGCACTGTTCTTTTGCCTTTTATCTTCCAGAAGAAATCACAATTCACTAGCCCTTTAGGTGAATTTATATATATAAATACTGTGGTTTAGTGCTCCAGTTTTATGCTAGTGTTTTGATTATTTAACTATAACTTAGGAACTATTACAAAATATGGCCACTTTAGTCAACAATCACACCCATTCCCCAAGGCTCTGTGAATTATGTGGTTTCTACTCCACAAGGTTTCCTTTGAGAATACAACCATCAGATGTGTAAAAGAACTAGAATGGCTCATGTATGTACATGGCAGAAAGCCAGTGCATAACAGTGAACTGTAAGTTCACTTGAAACTTCAACCAGGGGACCCTTGCATTTTCTCTAATCTAATACTACTCCACTTGGACTCTTAGCAGATGCTGCCCAGGTTTCAAAAGGAAAGAAGTGCCAGTGCTCTTAAAGCTTATGCTGTCAAGTGAGAATCTCACATTGTCTGTATTATATTGCTCACAAGCAAATACATATCTAATCCAGGCCCAAGAGGACGGGAAATAACAGTTGCTATGAGCATCAGTGTAAACACTTTGAGGGAACAGTTAAGGTCACCTTTAGAGGCCATGGCATTCTACCACTTTTGCTTACCTTGATGGATTTGCATAACCTGTTTAAGACAGGAAAGAAGTATATTTCCAATTCATTATTTGATGATTTCATATGTGTATATAGTGCTTTATAATTTTAATTTAACAATAGTGTTTTCAGTTTAGTTAAGCCCAGACAATATTCAAACTACCCAAATTGTCTCCAAATGTCTTTATGGTTGTGTATGTGTATGTGTGTTAGCAAACAAGTTTTTACAAATTTGTTTCTTTTATTTTTGAGGTTATAATTTTTATTACATTTTATTTATTTATTTATTTATTTATTTATGTGTCCATATGCTTATTATGGTACCTGAGGTGGTGAAGTCAACACACAGGAGTTGGTTCTATTCTTCTATTATTTGGATTGAACTCAGCTTATCATGCTGAGGGTCATGCAGGAGGAATGACAAATGGCTTTACAATTCATGGAATGCAGCCCACTGGTTATTACAGCCTCATGGGTAGGTTTCGGTGTGGGCATAGCACCGAGGACTATCTGTCCTGAGGACTTTATGCTCTTATGGAGTTCTGTTCTGCTTACTGCTCTCCCATCCCTCTTAATCTAAGAGTTAGATAAAAGCTCTAAGGGGGCTTCCAGCCCTTCACGGACAATATCTCTGGCATTCACAATAATAGTGCTTGATCTCTTTCAGGCCTCACTGCTGGAGCAGATTACGGACTCAATCACCACCCTAGGGAAGAACTTAGAGACATAGATTGTCAGCAATGACTGCCACACTTAGAAAACATTTGGAAAAATAAAAGTTGTTACTGAAGCTAGGTTGAGATGTTTTTGTTGCTGTCTCTAATGTAAAACATCTTAGGGAACAATATGAAGGCACGTTCTTATTAGTTAGGCTAGGGACCGTTTATTGTCCGAGAACAAACAGTAGTAGCACTGACTGATGTGACTCTCACTGAGGCTGGACTGGAGATGATTGATTTCTTATAGCCATTTTTGCCCTCTGCTTCCTGATATGATTTAATAAGAATTGCTGATGAACAGATATGCACTTTGAGGATTTAAGGTAAATGTGACTGATTTTTTTTATATAAAAGTTTAGATTCTTACAAGATTACCTTTGAAGACAAATAAAATAATTCTTTCTTGATAACTGCAAATTACTGTCTGTCCGTAAGATAAACTGGCTGAGAAAACCATTTACTTGCTTACACTTTGTTAGTCTATAACCAGCTGCTTCGTTATGGATGTATTGGGTTTTTTAGAATAATTTGTTTTCTTTACCTATGCTATGTAATGTTATTTCTTATAAAGGTATTGGAAAACACAATATTTATTTCACAATCATTTACTGGAAGAAAACTAACACATAATCACATTGTAATTGTATAATGCTTGAAAGATTTTGCTGGGATATATAAGCTATGGAAGAAAGAATAAAAGATGTTGTGGCTGGCCCATTGTTTTCTCTCATCCATCAACTATGTGTGTATGTGTAAAGTTCATATGAATGGGGATTGGAACATTATTTCTTCCATCCACAAGTTGCATGTATTTATGTACATATGTGTGGAATACTTAGAGTCTGCTTGTCGGAGCTTTGTTCTAAGCATTCTATGTGTGAATATATATACATATGTCTGTCTGTAGGTCTGTATACATGTAGGCATATATATGTATATTTGTGTGTATGAACTCTGTCTTTTGTTTCATCCAGTGTGTGTGTGTGTGTGTGTGTGTGTGTGTGTGTGTGTGTACATGTAAACTTTCTCTCTTTCCTTCTCTTTCTTGCAGGCTCCAAGGAGTTAATAGAGTTCATAGTTTTTTCCACTGGCCACAGAGAGTACCTGCTCCAGTAGATTAAGCTTAGTTCCTTCAGAAAAAAAAAAAGCCTGCTGAGTGATTTCTCTAATTGCTGGCTCCCTTTGGCCACAGCCCTACAGGTATCTAGATCCACTCTGTCAGCGGCTCTAAGCACTGACCCCCATGGTTGCCTGCCTTGGCCTACCCGCTACACGGATGCCAAAGAGTCATTGGTACTATCAGGTTTGGCAACAGTCACCTTCATCAACTGAGCCATTTTACTGGCTATATAAAGTGTTTTGATCATATCAGCCATTTTCAAACCAGAATGCGATCTTTCCCAGCCCCTTCCTCTGCAATGTCCCCTGAGCCATGTAGGGAGGGGGCATGACATATACGAGACGGAAATATTTTTATCATCATGAAATCAGAAATCTACTCAAATCTTTTAAAACATTTACTTATATCAAGAGGTTATACTAATGAATTTTTAATATTTTCATTATGGTATTTGACTCTTCAGCTTGTCGGGGCAGATTGCTGATCAACATTAATTAACTTTGGCTGCATGGAGGTGGCCAACTAATTAAATTAAAAGGTGACAGTGAGGGGAGGGAAGGAATATAACATCCGTCCGCCCATTTATTCATTCATGGAGGGTTGCTAAAATGAGACTCTGCTATCCTAGGTTTAATATCTTTAGGATATTAAAAAGACTGAAGTATTTTTATTTCACATCCACACAGACACACGCAAGGGAGAGGGAATGAGTTCTATGCAGAGAGTTATTGGACTGTGGTGATTGCCACAGAGATACAAGGCTATCTTCATCCCTTGTGTCAAATGAGGGGACCTAGAAAAGACATTTTGACAGCTTGATATACTTCTTGGAGTTTTGGAGACATTGAAAATAAGAACATGATAGATGCCTGAGCCACCACAAGTCCATGTCTATGGTCTTAAGAAGGGAAGAGGCTGAGAGAATCTGGGTGATAACAGAAATCACAGCTGCATGGAAAGGAAGGGTGAGTTCTTGTTCTGTTTCTTGATGATTTCCCTTTGGAGGAGGGGTCAATGTGGATCTTCAGGATAAAGTCAGTTCGGAGCCCTTTTATCTTTTTGAAACAGGGGCTTATGTCGTCTGATGTGGCTTCCAACTCACTATTTAGTCAAGGGTCACCTTGAACTTCTGACCCTCTTCCCTCAGCATACGGAGTTCTGGGAACACAGGGTATACCAATATCCCCACTTTATTCTGTGCTTGGAATTGAAACAGGGGTTTTATATGTATTATAGGCAAATGCTTTACCAACTGAGAGATATGTGGTTATCCCCAGCTTAGAGAAATCTTACAAAAGGTCCAAGCAACCACCTGAAAGAGAAGGCAAAGTGACCCAGAAGGAGAGGGAACTCATAGGCCTAGGCCTGCAGCATGAAGTCATGAAGTGTCAACCAGAAGGATGGAGATATCTAGCCCAGTGGAATGGAATCAAGTGTCCAGGAATAAACCCATACCTGTCTCATCGATTTTGACAAGGATATTGACTTATCTACTTTTTATTGCTGTGATAAGATACCGGGAGCAAAGGAACTTACAGAGCTTGAGTTTATGGGGCTTACAGTTTCAGAGGGTGAGCTCATGATCATCATTGTAGGGAACATGACAACATGGCAATATGACAGCATGGTGCTGGAGCAGTAGCTGAGAGCTTACAGTTTAGACAGCAACCACGAGGCAGAGGGACTGAGAACTGGGGAATGGCACGAAGGTATGTCAAAAGGGTGACACACCTTCTCCAACAAGACCCCATTAATTAAGGCCCAAGCATTCAAACATATGGGCTTATGGGGGCCATTCTCATTTAAACCCCCACAGATACTGAGACTGTTTCAGAGAAAAACGTCAGTGTATTTAGGGAATGGTGCTGCAAAAGCTGGATACGCCCATGCAAAAGGATGCAGCTGGACCCTTGCCTCATATTGTTTACAAAGTCAACTCAGAAGGAGGTGTATTGATATATCTATGTAATCCCAGATACCTCAGGGCTAAGGGAAGAGAATCACTTGATTCTGGGATTCAGTTCTGTCTGGGTAATTTGGTGAAACATCATATCAAACTTTTCAAAACGGAAGGGGAGCTCATTGGCTAAAATGGAAGAATGAAAGTTATGATTTATTACTGTTAGAAGAAAACAATGATGCATTTTGATGATGTTGGATTTGGCAACTGATTCTCAGCTATGCCAGCAGAAGCAGGAGCACTAAAAGAAAACAGATTTTCTGACTTCATCAAAATTTAAGACTTTCATGCCTTAAATGGCACTTAAAAAATGTCAGATAACATTTGCACATGATATATGTAATAAAGGATGTGTACATAGCAGCTGAAGAGATGACTCAATTGATAAGAGTATTTGCTGGTATTGCAGAGGACTCAGACTCCCTTTATAGTCCCCACCACATGGTAGTCCATAGTCACCTGGAACTCCAGTTTTAGGGAATCCAATTCTTCTGGCCTCTAAGGGTGCTACAAACATGTGGTCCACTTACATACAAACAGCTGAAACACTCGTACACATAAAACAAAAACAAAGTTAATCTTTTTAAAAATGATGTGTTCTTAAGATGTAGAAAGTTAACTCATAGCACAATAATGAAATAACTACTCATATTAAATGTTGGCAAATGCACTAAGTAGCCATTTCACCAGGAAAGATGCTTACTACTGTCATTTAAAATCACAATAAAATATCACATTACATTTAAATGAAGACAGACTGTAGCACTTGTAAGCATATAGAGAATTTAGCACACAGGTACACTGCTGAAGGGCATATTAAGTGGTACAAATCCCAAGCAAAAGTCCAGCCATTTCTTTAAAAATGTAGCATAGTGTTACCTTATAAACTTAACAATTGTGCTCACAGTATCTTACCTATGAAATCTGAAATCATGTTCCAAAAAAGCTTGCACACTAGGAAACATTTTTAAAAGATAGAAACAGCCAAAATGTTAACTCTCTTGTTTTTAAACAAAATGTTTATAATGGAATATTACTGAGGCATTTAAAGTCATTATGTCATATCCTTGCATACTACAAAAAGACAAAACTTTAAAACATTGTACTAACAGAAGGAAGTACAAATGGACCACATTATGGTTCTATTAGTAGAAAGTCCCAGAATAGAAGTATAGAATTGCAAGGTAGTTTAGTGGCTGTTTACAGTAGAATATTGGGCAGGGGGAATGGGCATTGTGATATTGCAAGGGTTCTAAGAAATTTTTAAGGCGAAGAAAATGTTCTAGAAGAGATTGGCATTAGTTGTTCATATATTTGACTATACTACAAGGCTCTGAATTGTACATTTTAAATGGACAAGTTTTATTGTGCTTCACTTATATTATAATAAAGTTTTTAAAAGTCAGAGGTGGGCAAGAGAGGTAGCTTTATCCATGAAGTGGCTGGGGCTACTTAAGAAGCCATTAAAGTTCACCTAGGGAGAGAATCATCTCTTAGAGCACACATAGTCAAGGATTCCACCATAGTTTGTAACTGGCTGGCTGTATACAATCCCTCAATCATATCTTCCTTGGGTTTGGCCTTGGAGGTGGTAGCATGTCAATACCTGAAGATAGAATGTTCCAAGCAGAGAAAGCACTGTGCACAAAGCCACAAGTGAGAAAAAAAATTCTACTAGTGTGAAGCAGAATGAGTGAAAGTGATAAGGGTAAGGAGACAAAGTTAGGAGGGTCAATGAAGTCAACTCTAACAATGACCATAAATGATTTCTTTTATGTATCTAAGCTTCTGCAATTGCCTACAACCCCTGCAATGGTAAATGTAGGCCAGACCAGATTCCTGCTAGCAAAATGTAAATTGATCTCTTCACTCTTTAAATATGGCTTGACACTATGATGTGCTTTGTCCAACAGGGCGTTAACAAACACGGCGCAACCAATAGTTCGAAACACATGTGTGCACTGGGACTAGCTTTCTTGTTGTTCTTGGAAGATCTGATTAGGAGGGTAGATGATTAAAGACACATGAACTAGTTCCCTCTGTTATATTCATTGACTCCCAGCCAAGTCCCAGACACGTGAAGCCAGTGACTCAAGTTAACTACAGATACATGAATCAGTTCAGCCAAGAACAGCAAAAGAACCATGCAGCAGCATCCATATCACTGACCCACAGAACTGTGAACTAAATAGCTGTTTTCAAACATTGCATTTGGGGGTAGCTTGTTAAATTCTAAATCTAGTATAGTAAACACTAAAAAGAATTTTTAGGTGTACCTCTTCTCTGTGCTTCTCAGGCTTCCATGTCCTAAAGCCCAGCTCATAGGATTTGGGGTTTAACCCTCAGCTAATAATAATGGTTGGGCATTTTATTGGAGCATTTTCTGTGTTGAACAGTTTCCTTGGCAACCAACATATCTTAACTGTGAAGCAGCAGCAGCAGTGGTATGTGGATTAGTCTGTCCCCTAGGAGGGGGTGGATTTTAATAATGAAAATGACATCAGCTATCATTTCTTGAGCTGAAGGCCTGGGCACCTTCATTTGCATTATTTCACTGAATTCTACACCACCATGAAAAGAGCTCTTTTTGTTTCCCTGTCCAGACTGTAACGTAGGCAATAAGTAGGAGGGCCAAGATCCAATTCTTGATCTGTCTGACTCAGACACCCAAACTGTTAACTACAGTATGGATATCTACAGTATGGAGAGATACCAAGCTCACCCAGAATTTTGTGATCAGTGACCTTTTTGTTGTTTTTGTTTTTTTGTTTTGTTTTGTTTTGTTTTGTTTTGTTTTTTTTTCCTGAGGCTAATCAGGCACCTCAAGACAAGCCTGAACCATCCACTGTAGTCCAGCTCCATGCCTCATTCTCTCAATTCCCACCATCATTCCATCTACAGCTGTGGAACAGCTGGCTTAACCCTTTCCTTTAGTGGGGTGCTCTCAAGGGAAAGGAGGGGCCAAAAACTGCTCCTGAAGAGGCCTGGCAATACTTTTACTCTTCATTAAAAGTTTATGTGCATTATACACTTCATTATATGCAATTGGGTTTCTTATATGGCACTCCAGTGCATAAATGACTCCCTAGACACATTTGTGCATTTCCATTGTTTTAATATAAAGTCTGGCCAAGGCACAAGGCAGGCATGGTTTAAACTATTCAATTATTTCTGGTGCACTAACCAAATCCAGGGGAGTCTTTACTCTCCACAGGATTGCTGGCTTGGTCAAAAAACCCTTTCTGTTGTGAATCTGAAACGTGAGGAATATAAGACGAACCACTGCTGCGATGTCCCCTCCCCTCCACTTTAGTGAGGATTGCCTTGTGCAGATTTGTGCTTGTGAGCTTTTTTATTTTATTTTATTTCATTTCATTTTATATTTTCATGTAGTGTATGTACTTGTTTGTATAGATGTGAGCACACATCTATAGAACTAGATCGACATTGGGTATCTTCTTTGATGGCTCTTCACTTTATTCATTGATCTTAGAGCTCATCCTGATTGACAAAAAGTGTCAAGGACCTGACTGTCTCAACCTTCTCTAGTGCTGTGTTTATAGACAGTTGTACCTGCTTTTTAGGTTTTGTTTTTTGTTTTTGTTTTTGTTTTTGTTTTTGGATTTTCAAGACAGGGTTTCTCTGTATAGCCCTGGCTGTCCTGGAACTCACTCTGTAGACCAGGCTGGCCTCGAACGCACAAATCCACCTGCCTCTGCCTCCCAAGTGCTAGGATTAGAGGTGTGCGCCACCACTGCCTGGCCTGTACCTGCTTTTTAAATGCACGGGGTGGGGATCCAAATTCAGGTCCTCATGTTTGCATGGCAAGGACTTTACTGCCTGAGCCATCACCCCAGTCCTTGTCTCTAGTTTATCCAGCATGATTGTTTATCCTGAAAGGACTAATATTTTTAGATTGAGAAGTAGTTAAGGTCATGAGTATTTTATACCTTTCAGGGATGATAAAGAGATATGAATACATACTTCATCCATTCTTGAATAACTGACTACATCTTCTCAAAGAACATGCCCTATATTAGGGTCACAGACTAATATATAAGTTTAGTGCAATGACCTCATGGTCGTGCTGCCTATGGGGAAAAAAAAACAGATAAAATGATAATGTCTAAAATAAAACAGCTGATAAATAGAATTCTTTGTCTAAAAGTTTGTTAGTCTAGGATGTTCAGCTTTAATGGAATGAAAATGAGAAGCTATATGCCCAAGATGGCAGCGCCTCTGTGAGTGTGTCACTCTGAGTGGAGGATGACTGGTTTGCCCAGTTCTTCTGGTGTTCAGTACTGCTATGTGTGCAATAAACTATGTGATTCGAACCATTATTTACTTCAAAGTTGGCCTTTTATAACAGTTTTCCTGCCTTTACTGGAGCCCTTTCACCATAGCCTGTGAGGATTTATAATATGTTGATTGTGGCTCATTTTCTCTATCTCCTCATCCCCTCCCTATGAAAAGGTGGCTCATTGCATCTCTCCGAGACATTACAACAGCCTTCTTTTGAACTGCTTCCCTTTCTGCCTCCTGCTTTCTTGCTTAAATGGTTTGCATGCTTTGAAGGTAAATCCACTTTGGGCTAGAGGACCAACATGAGAGCAGGGACTGCTGCCTTGAGAGAGAACTCTTCCAGTGCTGAACGCCTCATATGGTACTCTTTTCCTTCAAGCTACCTCCACATTCTGCCTCTGCTTAGGTTACTTTGTATAAAGTCCGTAGAGCTGGGACCTAGCTAAACTTGTTTACCTTCTCTCTATTTTAGGAATCCAGATTTTTCCACAGGTGAAAAACAGACACAAAAAGGTGGAGAGAATTTTAAGGAATCTTCTTCAAGCCACAGCTAAGCCTATGGCAAGAAAGGAGTACTAAGGTGGCTTAAGATGTTTGAAGGCCCAAGACAAAGTTCTGTGTTTCAGAATCAGATTCTCTCAGTAGACTGCTGCTCTAGATGTGTGTGTGTGTGTGTGTGTGTGTGTGTGTGTGTGTGTGTGTGTGTGTATGCTGAAGTCTTTTCTTCTACATTTTTGTCTGTAAGTGATTCAGGATTTTAAAAATTTATTTTGTCTCGTAGATATATGTGAGAGTTTTGACTCTCTTATTTCAATTTTCTCCAAGCAAGGATAGAATGTAAAGGGCACAATACCCAGGATTCAGTCCCTCCAGAATCTTTGAATACAGAGATCTAACAATTCCCGGTTTCATTCTGAAATGACTATCTTTTATGAATTGATTTTAGACTTATCTTGACAGGAGGGAAGATACTCTAAGGGAGGACTCTTGTGCCCCACCTTTTGGATTAGACAATAGACCCAAGAAATAGCAGTTTACCTTGAAATCTTGTGGTAGAAGAAGGAAAAAGGGTACAGTTCCTGATGCTAGCTAGGGCAGGACCTGGGCTTTCAGGAGACTGCACATAACACTGATACTTTGCAGAAAAGAATGGAATCGACACTTACGGGTTAGTTGAGTATAAGACTACACTTGTACTAGGATGGGCTAGTTCTACATACCTCTTGTTTTCTATTTATTTATTAGACAAGGTCTCACCTTGTAGCTCCAGCTGGCCTAGAATTGACAGAGATCAACCTACATATGCCTCCCAAGCAGTGGAAAAAAAGGTGTGTGACACCATGCCCAGATATTTCTTCTTTTAAAGCCTATATCTCATGTCAGCACCCCAGTGGTAGATTTGTGGGGTCACCAGATGTCTTTCTTTGTTCTTCTTCTCAGTGTGCTCACATTGAATGAATTTTTTCTCCTCTTCACTATTTATTCTTTTTTCAATTTTTATTATTTTATTCATTTACATTACTGTTGTTAGTCCCTCAGGCTTCCTCCCTCAGTTCATCATCCCATTCCTGGCTTCCCAGAGGGGTTTTCCCCCGCCAGACCTCCCCTTTCCCTGGGGCCTCAAGTCTCTCAAGGTTTAGGCACATCTTCTCCCACTGAGGCCAGACTAGGCAATCCTCTGCTATATTTGTGCCAGGAGTCTCAGATCATCCCATATATGCTGCCTGGTTGGTGGCTCAGTCTCTGAGAGCCCCCAGGGTCTGGGTTAGTTGAGACTGCTGGTCTTCCTATGGAGTCACCTTCCCCTTCAGCTTCCTCAATCCTTCTAATTCAACTAAAGGGGTCCCTGACTTCAGCCCAGTGGTTGGGTATAAGTATCTGCATCTGTTTCAGTCAGCCGCTGTTAGGGCCCCTCCAGGGACAGCCATGCTAGGTTCCTGTCTGTAAGCACAACATAGCATCAGTAGTAGTATCAGGCCTTGGTGCCCTCCCATGAGCTAGATCCCAAGTTGGGCCAGTCATTGGACTGTCTTTCCTTCAGTCTCTTCTCCATTTTGTCCCTGCAGTTCTTTTAGACAGGAACAGTTCTGGGTCAGAAAATTTGACTGTGTGTTAGTAACCCATCCCTCCTCTGGAGGTCCTATCTATCTACTGGAGATTGGCTCTTTGAGTTCCCTCTCACCAATGTTGGGCATTTTGACTAAGGTCATCCCCACTAAGTCCTTAGAGTCTCTCATTTCCCAGGTCTCTGGTACATTCTAGAGCCTCCACCCCCCAATTCTGCCTATCTCCATTCATTCTCTTGGCCCTCTGGGCTTCTCTCCTGCCCCCTCCATACCTGATCCTTTCCCCC
>JADRCC010108422.1:0-19814 GCA_019843855.1 Hylomyscus alleni
TGGTAGTTTTATTTTTCTTTCAGAGACACCTATGCAGTGATTCCTAATTGTAGCACTAATTTATACCCCTACCATGTGTGTTAGCCATCTTTAAACAAAACCATTCTAACAAGTGTAAGATAGTGTCATCATGACTTAAAATTCTGTTTCCTTACAACTAGCAATTTTTGCAACAGTTTCATATACTAAATGCCCTTATTAAACTGTTTTTATTTTTCTACTGTTTTTCTTTTTTAAAAAAGCATAGGCCTTGACAAGTTGTAGTTCTAGAACTTAAAGGAAAAAATGGACACATACCCCTATCCCTAACACAGAAGAAATTTCTAATTGATAACCATTTGCAAATTAAAATTTAGTTTTCTCCAAAGGAAACTCACTGGGGAAACAAATCACTCTTAAGGATTAGGCTATATGCTCAACAGTAGATGGTCAACAGAAAATGAACTCAGTGGCATCTTTAGAGGTTCCTTTTCTCATAATGCTGTCAGAACATATATATATGTGTGTCAGAATGAACACACACACACACACACACACACACATATAGTTAGAATTATATGTATATATGTATAGTTATGTATATTTTTTTATTTTTTTAACCTAAAAGTTCCTTTGATATATTATTATGGATTCTGTAGGTTTTTTTTTTTTAATGGGATTCCTAAGTGTACAAATGGGCAGGTCTCTGTTTCATATGCCTTCTTTTTTTTTTCCTTTCTGCTTGTTTTGTACAATACCGATGTGTTAATTTTTGTTTTATCTTATATTTTATTTCATTATAACTCATTAGAAGCCCATTTGTTTTCAAATGAAAGACAGAAAAGGAGTGGATCTAGATGTGAAGGAGGGAGGGAGAAGCTGGGAGCAGCAGTAGAGGAAGAGAAAACTGATCTGGTTATATTATGTGAGAAAAATATTCTCAAGAAAAGGAAAAAAATCAGATCATGTTTCTTCTCTTTACTGGGCTATTTTTTCTTTATTTTGCATATTCATGCTTCATCTCATGTATGGTCTTCAAACATTTTCTCTGTTCTGAAATTTGATACTTACATGTTATTTTCTTCATTGTTATAGAGCTTTATAGTTTTTTGTAATGCCCATTTTTCTATTCATGTTTTTGGTGCCTGTCCTTTCATTTGTAAAAATAAAATAAAATAAAATAAAATATATGTGCATCTCTATATTCTGAGATATTTTCGCTAAAGTTTCTTCTGATAATTTTATTTTGAGTTGGTTTTAGTAGTGGTCAAAGTCAAGCATCTATTTTCTTTCTTCTGCATAGTTTTAGAATGGCTTATTGAAGAGACCAGAGACCTCTTTTCTACATTGTAAGCTCTTGGTACTTCTGCTGAAAGTCACTTACTATGATAATATGAATTTATTTTTGACTTCACTATTTTGTCTATTGGTCTATGTATGCTTTTATGCATAGATAAGATTTTTGTAATGTATTTTCCCATTTGGTGCTATGATGCCGCTGAGTTTGTTCTGTAAGTAGATTCCTTTGGGTATTTGAAGTCATTGGTTCCTGGGAAATTTTAGGATTTATTTACTTTTTCTATGGGAAAAAATTTAATATTTTGATAGTTATTTTACTAAATATGAAACAAATGAATATTCATTAACAATATTAATTCTTCTAGCTCATGAACATAGGATGATTTTCTACTTTATACTTGTTTTCAGTTTTTTTTTTTTTTAAAGGAGTATTTTATACTTTTCAGTGTAAAGATCTCTGACTGCGCCGGGCAGTGGTGGCACATACCTTTAATCCCAGCACTTGGGAGGCAGAGACAGGTGGATTTCTGAGTTCAAGGCCAGCCTGGTCTACAGAGTGAGTTCCAGGATAGCCGAGGCTATACAGAGAAACCCTGTCTCGAAAAACAAACAAACAAAAACAAAGAAAAAAAAAATCTCTGACTGCTTTGTTAAGATGTTTTTACTAAAAATTTTAGTGTTTTATTGAAGCTCCCAGTAAACCAGATTGCTTTTTGATTTATTTAATAGGCAGTATATTATTAGTGTATAGAATTCATATTGACTTTGCATGTAGATTTTTCTTTTTTTCCCAATGGGACTTGTTTTATTTGGAGGATTAGGCCTTCTTGTAACCTCATTGTATAAGGATGAAAGTGTTTACTGACAATACCGATGATGATGGCCTTAAAACTTAATTCACATGCCACTGAATCACAGTACAAGAGTTTACTATAGGAAATCAGCATTTCAGGTAAATCCAGTCTAAAATCCAAAGTATCCTTTGAACTCCATTCAGTTTTGCTGAAAACCTAAAACTGCACTGAAAATGAAAAATTGTTTTTTTTTATTTATATTACTTTTAAAAAAATTTATTCTTTTTTTACAGACCAGACTTTATCCCCCTCAAGGTACACCCTCCAACTGTTCTACATCTCATACCTTCTCTCCACATCTCCAAGAGGATTTCTTCTCCCATCCCACCAGACCTCCACACTCCCTTGGGCCCTAATTCTCTCAAGGGTTAGATGCATCTTCTCTCACTGAATCCAGACCTGGCAGTCCTCTGCTTTATATGTGTTAAAGGCTGCATATCAGCTGGTATATGCTGCCTGGTTGGTGGCTCAGTGTCAGGACAATCTAGGGGGTCCAGGTTAGTTGAGACAGCTGGCTCTCCTATGGGGTCACCCTCCTCCTTAGCTTCTTTCAGCTTTCCCTAATTCAACAACAGGGGTCAGCTGCTTCTATCCATTGGTTGGGTGCAAATAACTGCATCTGACTCTTTCAGCTGCTTGTTGGGTCTTTCGGCGAGTAGTCATGATAGGTCCCTTTTGTGAGCACTCCGTAGTCTCAGTAATAGTGTCAGGCCTTGGGCCTCCCCTTGAGCTGGATTCCACTTTGGGCCTGTCACTGGACCTCCTTTTCCTCAGCTTCTTCTCCGTGTTTATCCATGCAGTTCTTTCAGACAGGAATAATTATGGGTCAGTTTTTTTTTGACTGTAGGATGGCAACCCTCTCTCTCACTTGATGTCCTGTTTTTCTGCTGGAGGTGGGCTCTAAAAGTTCCCTCTCCCCACTGTAGGGCATTTCATCTAAGGTCCCTCCCTTTGAGTCCTAAGAGTCTCTCACCTCCCAGGTCTCTGGTACATTCTAAAATGTCCTCTCACCTCCTACCTCCTGAGGTTGCCTGTTTGCATTCATTCTGCTGTCTCTCAGGGTTTCAGTCCTATTTCACATACCCCTTAAATACCTGATCATGTTCCCCTCTTCTCCTCCCTGTCCCCTTTCCCACCCAGGTTCCTCCCTCCCTGCCCCCTCCTGTGATTGCTTTCTTCTCCCTCCCAAGTAGGATTGAGGCATCCTCACTTGGGCCCTTTGGCTTGTTGACCTTTTAGAGTTCTTTAGACTGTATCTTGGATATTCTGTACTTTTTTGGCTAATATCCACTTATTAGTGAGTACATATTTTGCATGTCCTTTTGAGTCTGAGTTACTACATTCAGGATGATATTTTCTAGTTCCATATTTGCCTACAAAACTCAGGATGCCCTCGTTCTTAATAGCTGAGTAGTATTTCATTGTGTAAGTGTACCACATTTTGTATCTATTCTTCTTTCGTGGGACATCTGAGTTGTTTCCAGCTTCTGGCTATCACAAATAAGGCCACGATGGACTTAGTGGAACACTTGCCCCTGTGGCATGGTGGGACATCTTTTGGTATATTCCCAAGAGTGGTATAACTGGGCCTTCAATTTTCTGAGGAACCTCCAGAGTGGTTGTACCAGCTTGTAATCCCACTAGCAATGGAGAAGTGTTCCTGTTTCTCCACATCCTCACCAACATGTGCTGTCACTTGAGTTTTTGATCTTAGTCATTCTGATTGTGTAAGATGGAATCTCAGAGTCATCTTGATTTGCATTTCTCCAGTGACTTGGGACTTTGAACATTTCTTTAGGTACTTTTTCATCCATTCGAGATTCCTCTGTTATTAATTCTCTGTTTAGTTCAATACTCTACTTTTTGATTGAATTTTTGGTTTCTTGGTGGTTAGCTTCTTGAGTTCATTATATATTTTGGATATTAGCCTTCTATTGGATGTCAGGTTAGTGAAGAATTTTTTTCCCAATCTGTAAGTTGTGCATTTTTTCTTTATTATTATTTTTGATTACTTGGATTCATATGTAGATTTTGTACCTGCAATTTTATTAAGTTTGTTTATCTTAAAAGTTTTTGATGCAACTTAGAACTTTACACTTACATGGTCATGAAATCAGTAAACAAAGGCAATTTGACTTTTTTTTTTCAAATTTGAATAGGTTTCTTTCTTTCATTGGTCCAATAGCTTTGATTGGAATTTCTTCTATTCTGTTGTAAAAGGTGAGAGTGGGCATCTTTCCATTATTGCAAATCATTTTATCTGTTGAGATTCCTTGCAATCAAAAATGTATATCTGTTATCTGATTTTTAATATGTAGCTATTGATGGTGTTAGAGTTCCAAATCTCTCCCCTTTCCATCACATTTGTGAAAGCTCATAATCAAACATGGACTCACTTTTTCTTGGCACCAGTAGGGAATTTCAAAGCACAAATCCTTTCATAGCCCCAATCCCACAAGCAAAACAAAATTCAAGCCTTTCACCAGTCATTGCTCTCTTGGCTACTTTTAGAATTGGTCAGAAGCCTTTTTTCGTTTCTCTTAAATGTTTCGTTATGTAAGTAAAGAATTTTACAAGGCTTTTGGAGCATCATGACATCAGCAAACTCAATACTGTAAAACAAAAATCCTCAAAAGGTTTATTGCTTCTCTTTCTTAAGATAGTGAATTTGTCAAATTATATAAAGAAAATACAGCCTCACACAAATATACCATTAAAGAAATAATGGCTTTAATACTTTTTAAAACAGATAAGTACATTTCATTTTAAGAGTATATCCAATCCAAACTACAAAAGATAATGATAGTTGTTATTTAAAATGTGAGATAATGGTAATGAATTTGACATTTGGAAAATGGTCCCTAACTTTTTACATACATCTAAATAGCATATTCCATATTATAACACTCAGTAAACAAAATGCCTTCACATCAGCATCCAGGTTATAAGGTGGATATTCTGTACTGGTAGACTACTAAACAGAGATATGTTTTTAATAATGATAGTATAATTTTTCTGAAAAACAACATTTTTATTTATTATTAGCATCAAACGCTATCAGTTTTTTTTCCATTGAAGCAATAATGTTGTTTCATTATTCTTTTTCTTTCTTTGATTTTTGAGAAAATCATTTTCCAAATATCTGATTAACAGAAATACTTTGTAAGTTTTTCAAGTTCAAAAAGTGTTTATTTTTACTTCTTTTGAAACAGGATATTACTGTGTAGTCTTGACTGACTTAAATTTTACAGAGATTTACATGTCTTTGCCTCCTGAGTGCTAGAAAAAAAGTCATCACCACTATGATTAGCTAAAAGCATTTGGTTTTTAAATGTCTAGCAGCTTGTACTTTAAGCAATCACCCAACTTCTTTGCCTGAAGACCTTCATATTTCATTATTCTGGTGAAAGTACTTTTCATTTAATCTAAGAATGTATTAGACAGTTAACATGTCCTAGGGTTTCATCTGAAGAAATTGACAATGTTTACTTTTTCTCTAAGACACTTACTGTAAATGACTTAAGTATACCTGCAAGTGGACGACACTGAATAATTGTTACTCTTTTAATTTTTGCTAAGATACAAGTGTTTTAGTCATTATGTCTACATTATGTATACATAGTAAAGAACCCAACTTCTTTAATACTTTCAGATGAATAATTTTGAAATCTTAGACTCCTTGATAGAGTCTTTTGACTAGCAAAGGTCCTCTTGCTGTTGTTTGAGGACCACATTGGAAGAGTTAGACAATAAAGAAATATGTGTAAGTTAGTGTAGTTGAGGAAGGATTTCATAGACCAAGTACAGTAAGCTGGCATCATAACATTTAAAATCTGGAATGATGGTGCTAAGGTAAAAAGGCATCCCAGGTGAGACGTTAGCATAGAGTTAAAACAGCATTTGATATTTAAAAGTGGGAAAAATATGGAAGTAAACTACTTGAGTAAAATTGAGTACAATTAAGGAATCATCGAAGGTAAATATGAGAGGCATGAAGATATAAAGGTAAGAACTTCTGAATGAGAAGAAAAATCCTAGCGATCGCTGGAACTAAAATTGCTGAGTAAAATGTGGGTCCTATATTTTTTTAACCAATTTACTCATTTGCATTTTCAAAGTTCTTAGAAATTGAGTAAAAATATAATTTTGATTTGGTTAAATAGGAAGTATAATTATAGATAGGCAATATATCAACCATCTGTCTTATTATGTATTATTTTAGCAGTTTAATTGGAAGATTTGCTCATATTAATTTTATTCAGATCATTTCTCAATCTTGTGCATCATGTTCATGAAGAAATGTCATTGAGACAATTGTTGGTGCATTTTCTTCTTCACTTGAGAGGGTTATTTGTGTTGATTGCTTCCATATTGTGCATACTCCAGTGAAAGGATCAGTGCTTTATCTAAACAAGCCTAACGTATTAAACTGTATGAAAACAACTATAAATGTCCTTTGCTGAGAATGAATACTAGTTTGGGACTAAACAAAATATCTGATGGTATTAGAAAGCACTTGAATATGCTAGTCAAGTTTCATTATTTTTCAATCACCTAATCTTCACCTGCTAAAATGATAGGTTTTTTGGATTCAATAAGTTATTTGTTTGGATCAAATGTGACTGTTTCTGGACCCCTTTCCTTTATTTCCTCCTGTAAGAAACCTACATAGACATATACAACAACAAAATAGCTCCAAATAATTTCAGGATCTGTTTATTATTTTGAGTTTTCTTCACTGATTTGGTTTAAATACTCAGGAATTTTACATGTTTGGAAATATTTCTGCTTTTATTAGAAGGAAGGAAAATATCTTTGTAAGTGTTCCTGTGAGAATATGTATGTCTCTGACTGTAACATGTGCATATCTCCAACATTGTTCAAACATAGGATATTCTTATAAGTGAGTGGGTTTCAGAAAAAAAATTATAAAGAAGCCAAATTTAAAAATTTCTTGAACACGGGCTATCAAAACTGCTTACAGTTGTTCTGTGATAATAAACAAAGCATAGGAAACTGTATACATACCCGTATTTTTAAAAATTTATGCTGATGTATTCATTTCACTATGCTAAGTTAGCAATTAATTTATTTTAAAATCACAAATGACTTTTATTCTTATAAAATTGTGCTTATTTATTACAGAAACCTAGAAACATACTGTACTTACTATTTTAAACCTACTATTATAATGATGTTATATGTTTCTATAATATTCTGGAAAAGATTTAATGTATACATTTTAGTGTTTATTAAAACTTCACTTATCCCTCAAATAACCAGAATAGTTATAATAGGATCACTAGAATTTAGCAAATAAATATACAAAACTTACAGTAAAATAGGTAAAATTTAATGGATATGTATGACTCAGATTTTATCTTTCATTATAATTTACAATCTTACTTTTTGAAATGGAAAATTATTCATTGTCTTGTAAAGAATTACTGCTGAAGGTTAAAAATAACTAGAAAACATGAACTGTACAAAATAAATAAATTTCAGATCTTGGAACATACCTGACATATGATTCCAAATATGTACTTTATTGAGTTCAATAAATAAACTTAAACTCCCATACTTAATAATATTTTTAGATTTAAATGGTAAGAGGCTTAAATAGAAGGATATAGATTCCATTAGCTTTTATAATAGCTCAGAGTAGAATGATATCTATTCTTAGCATTCAGTTTCTTATCTCGAACTTTTCATATTTAAAATTTGCATAATATTTCCATATATTGATTTTTATAAAAGTTAGATAAATATATTTATAAAGTGCCAGACATTTTGCTAGCTACTTTTTTCTTCATTCAAATAAAAATATTATATTTAAAAATTCTCTTTAACACAAATACTCAGACAAATATGTTTTAGAGTTTTATTTTCATGGTTAAATATATAAAAAAATAGAAAAGTAGCAATGGGATTCCATTATTTGTTACTCATTTTGAGTAATCACAAACAGTTTACCATTTCCATCTTTCAGTTTTTCTTGTAGAGAATTTAAAATATATTCCATAAAGTATAATTTTTCTGTGCATATGTCTACATATATTAGAAAAAATACTCAGGGAGAAGGTTTAAACTACTTTACCAAAAATAAACAGGAAATTAAAATTACCTCCCTGATTATTCCAATCTTTCTGCTAATTGGAGTGCCATGCATTGCAAATTGCTTGTCCAAAATGAAGATAACAAGGATACATTTTTAGAACTTTGACTTGAGGTGTGAAGATTGTTATATGGTTACAGTTCTGTATAATAAAAAAGGAACAAAAATTTATAACAAAAATATTTTTCATAAACAAAAAATTAAAAGTAGTTTTCCAGAAACTGCATATGAAACTCTTAAGAAATAACACGTGAGAAAGTATCTCTTCCGTATAAGATTATATGTATGTACCCTTGGTGTAAAATAATGTAGTAGGAGCTAACAGAAGATTGTTGCAAGTTGATGTGTTCTAAGTTTAAAAGCCTTCAGTTTATCATACTGTTTGAGTTTTACATCATAATAAAATGAATTCAACTTCACAAAAATACTTGCTAAGAGTTCTTCTAACTCTGTTTTAAATCTTTGTATATAAACTCAATGCTAAATACATCATTGTTGACTAACAAAAATATAAATAAAGTAAATTTCTATAGCAATAAATTTAAAATGAAATATAATACACATATGCAAATGTGTCGTTAGAATCTGAAATCTTCAGCCATTATGAACTCACTAAGATTTTTATAGAGTCCAGTGAGAACAGAGGGCATTGAAAAGAGAAGAAATTGACACAGGGAAGATCTGGAATAAATTCTCAAGTGCTACTATTAAATTGCTAGATAAGAAGAACAAAAATGAATGAAGAAAAATAACTTCTATTGTGAAGGCATTATATACAATATAGTTCTTTTATTATATATACTTAATTGTTTTTCCCTGTGAGAAGGAATCTCATGGCTTTAGTGAAATAGCAAAGCTGCCAAGTGACTTAATAGGTAGCTGTTTCCCTTCTAATATATACAGGAATGTAAAGATGCATACAAGTTGAAGGTACCACTGTCTTTGGGCAGCAAATAACCCACTGTTTATTTCAGCATCTATTTTCATTATTTGTGCAGTTTTACCAACAAAGAGGATCAAAAAAAAAATGCCTCCCTTCCCTCACTCCTCTTTAATCCAACCTGGTGTAGGGTTGTGCACTCTTCTGAACTCCTTAGGTGAGGTGAAAATGGAACAGGACCAGAGAGGGGAGAGTAGAAAGATAAATGAACTCCCCCAAATAAACCTAATTGAAAAACAAAGCTAACTGAATTTTATCCTTTGTTGTAAACATTCCTTAAGCTAAGTGGATTCTTTTCCCTTTTAAAATCAATGAATGCTTTGTAGTTTAACTGGGAATTTATTAGCTTCTCAATTCAGTAGATTTGCATCACTAATGTGAGTCAAACCCTTCCAGTCTGCTCAAACACTTAAGATTTTGGCTTCTATGCAAAATTTTGCTGGGATGTGTGTTCCATACATGCAGGTTATTATAGAACTGGAAAGAGAAACCTTCCCAAATGGGAACAGATCTCTTCTCCACTCCCAGTCTCCAGTTTCAAGTTCAATATCTGCTCATACCAAGTACAATCAGTGTTTTATTTAAATATGTAAATTTCTTAAATTTACACCAGTGAGTTTTAGAAATGGAGCCTTTATGGAACCTCTTTTCCTTCTTGCCTCTCCTCTCACTTAAAAATTCTCTTCTGAAGTTGTTTCCCCTTTACTGCAGTGCTTGGGTTTTGCAAAGTAATTCATGAATGCAGCTAAAAAGAGAAGCCTTTAACAGCTAATCTGCATTTTTGTTTCAGCACAATATCGATCTGACAGTAACAGTTTTGATAAGGTGCACTTTTTGCCGGGTGGAACAAAGAGTACTAAATTAGTTTTGAACTTTTGTGATCTTGTATTATAAAGAGTGTACAACAGATGCTGAATTCAAATCAATTGTCAAAGTGAAGAAGGATTAATAACTGTTGTACTATATAACCTTTTACATAACTGCAGTGTGAGGAAGGGCACACTTTAAGATCTACTGCCATATTTCATTATTGTAATTCTTAATAGAAGACCTTTTTCATTACAGGAAAAAAGGAAAAAGAAGCAGCTTAGTTTGTACGTTTGTTTATAGAACCTATGTAAATTTTAATAGAGTATGCCCAGTTTTCCCTTACATGATTGACAGATAAGCTTGAAAGAAGATACAAAAAAATTCCCAAGAACAATTTTAGATTATGAGGTCAAATGACATATTAAATAGAAGAGGTGTTGTTTTTCAAGAGAAAACATATTAGACTGTAGTAACTTCTGTTGCTTTATAACCTTTTGTCTGAACACTCTTACCTTCCAAAATAATAATTGTTACAGGCCACAAAGTCATCTATAAGTGATTTCAAAACTTAGATAACTATTTTCCATAAAAAGAAACTGAGTCACAAATTGAGTAAATAACTGCCTAAAAACATTCACTCTGCTCACTGAGTCTGTCCTGTGTTTTAGTGGCCAAATGAAAATGAAATCCAGACTTTCAGACTCCACAGCTAAACCACCATATTTTATTTCCCTTTTCTTGGTGATTATGGCTCTTTTGAAGGAATTCTAAAGTAAAATGTACTTCAAAAATATGAAGCTGTTTTGCAGAATAAGGGCAAGAGAAGTCTATTTGATAGGGAAAACCATAGAATATGACACAACATAGCACAGGCAAAGGAGGTCTTTGTTTTAAAGTGAGGCTAGGCTATAATGCTTTGAAAGTATTCAATCTAAATCAGATAGTTCTCTCAAGATAACTCAGCCAAAACTTACTACCAGAATAATGCTGGTGTGGACATTAGGACCAGTTTCAGAGCTAGGACAGAAGGCTAGAACTTCGGAAGACTTAAAGTCCATTCACTAATGAGCTATAAAGTTGGAGAAGTTGCCTTTCTACTAGCTGGCCTCAGCTAGGACAAGCTAGGTTTGGAAAGCTCTTTGGAAGGAAGAAGTTAGGCTAGTGACTGTCCATAAGGAAGCATAATGGTGAAAATTATGAAAGTTCTGAGGAAAACTATGGATGCCAGAAATCAACAAATAGTACCCACCAGTCTCACATGTATCTTGCTAAAAGCCTGAGATCCCCACCAGTTATTAACCTGGGCAAATACTTTCTTTCCTAAGGGAGAAAAACTACTAGTTCTAACAAATTTTGATTCTATGTATTTCCAGTTGAATTACACAGTTTTTCTTTATGTACGCTATACACTAATAGTAGATGGCTGTATGCACAAAATATGTAAAAAGGATTAGTTGGGTAAGGGCAGGGGGCATGCCCATGATTAGGTTTTGTTTGTTTGTGTTCTTGTTTTGGATTGATTTCAGTTTTGATTCTAAATGGTTTCACATTCTAGTGCTCAGATCACGGACTTCAGGCTTCTCAAAAATCTATAAACATATTAACAACCTAGGGAATCTGGCTTCAAAAATATGGGAAGAAAATGGTAATTTCAAAATTCATACAGATTTAAATCCTGAACTAGTATAATGTATATATTCAGTACTAATCTCAAATTAATTTTCAAGTTTGTATATATCAATATAATGAAGTTTAAATCACAATGTATTTGTCTTAAATTTACATTGTTAAAATTCTTCTTACTTTTTACACTAAAATTATATTTAATGTACAATTAGGTATGACAAATGTCTTTATAAGAGGTAGAATAGTGCATCTAATCTAATGCCTATTTGATGGCAGAATATGACTAGTCCCAGACATTTTACTTTTCTCATCCCCTCCCCTACCAAGTAAGTTGGAAGCAGTCACATATAGGAAGACAGGCAGGGAACTTTGTGTTCTGGATAATGAATCTGAGTAGGAGAAGAGTTGAAAGTCACTTAGTTTCAAATGCAGACAAGAGAAAACAGGAAACCGGTGGTATTTTAAGACTTCAGTATATGGTAGGTATACTCATACTCTCAGTGTGTACTTTAAAAAATTTCTTTACTGCAAACCTTTTCAACCCCATGGAAAGCTGAAAGAATTATAATATAACAAAGACACATACACCTATATACACATATATACACATATAGGAACACAGGAACTCATTACATCCAGACTCATTATATAGGTTAGCGCTTAAATTTAAAGAATTAATATTTTGTATTTTTGTTTCATCTAATTTTATCTAAACTATTTAAAAGATCATTTTAGACATATTTTAACTTAATCTTACTCCTATGTTGCTTTTTAAAAAGCTGTGTTTTTTTAATTTAATGACATTACAATTATACTTTAGAGTAGACAATTTTTTAATAGTTTATCTTCTATTTCAATTAGGACATCTTATTGTCAGAAATGTCTGTAATAGCTTATTCAAATAAAGGTTCTATCAAATATTATCTATAATATTTTTTTCCCAAATCTAACAAACCTTCAAGGATTCTTTCCTTCTTCTTAACTTTACGAACTAGAGTTGTTAAAAAGATGAGCACTGTGTGTGTCTACAAAATGTTTGATCGTCTGGATTTAATTACTTCCTTTCTTGTGGTATTTAATTCATTCTTCACGTCTCTGTATTTCTGCTAAACTGAAAGTTAGGTCAGAAGGCTGTGTAAGATTTTTGGCAAGTACATTGCCTAGGTGCTGCTTAATGCTTCACGCTGCATTTTATCAAAAGGAACATATTGTCTGTTTCTCCATTATTCATTACGGTGGATGGTAAGTGACTGTTGGTTAGAGTGGTCAGAACTTGTTTTGTCTACTGTAAAGATTTAATTTCTCTTGCAATTAGCAAGTAGAATTAAACTTTGGTCATGCAGTTTTTGAGAGATGAAAGAATAAGGATAAAAAGCATATGAAATGAACCCCCAAGTGTGATTTATTGTCCTTTTAATTATTTTCAAAGGACATTTTTTGGTTTTAGTGTTGAAGCCTATTTTTTCTCCTTAGAGTCTTACATATAGCCTTTCCATTTGAAATATTGGAAAGCAGCTGGTTTTGTGCTATTTTAAGAAACACAATCACAATAATACCCCAAATATTTAACTTTAAGGACTAGCTTTAGAGAATCACATAAAGAGTTATTATTTTGGGCAAATATTTTAACAGAAAACAGTAGACTTAAGAACATAATATTGCAAAGAAATTATTCTAGGAAAAACAGTTGCACATTTTTTAAAGCACCCCATTTTCCATTATATACCGTAGAATTAACTTGTGTGGGTTTTTTTCCATCTCAGCTGCAACAGAACACTTTGCGTGATTGTCACTGTGTCTTTTCTCTGTTTATGTTGTACTTGTACAGTAAAAATTGCTATAACTACAGGACTGCCTAGTTCAGCTTTCTCCTACGTGAACTGAGTTCTCCTTCCAATTGAACAGTCATAAGTAGTTATTATATATAATGGTAAATAAATTCATTTTTACAACGAACATCTGTGAAAAATGAAAAAATGCTTCTGAGAAAATTATTTTAATGACTGATTTTTAATAAATTTGCCTGCTTCACTGAAGATGTGAATGTAGAAACAAAGGAATCTGAAATTGCCTTAGGGAGTGAGGTCAGGTGAAGGTTAATCAAAGGAAGTGACAGTGAAATGGCATTCATGGCTTTTGGTAAATTTTTAATCATTATATATGCTCACACACAGAGCATCCTGTCAATGAAACTTAGGCTCTGTAAATACAATTTTATGAAATTTGATGACTATCTTGCTTTTTTTCTTATTGTATGGCGTTTTGTCTGTATTTTAACTCCAAATTAGAATTTTAAAGTGAAAGAGTAGGAGTAGAATTTAAAATATAGAGAGTATAACAATATCAAAATTATAGATTTTTTCTATTGGAAAGGCTATACATTTTAGTAGAATATTAAAATAATATTTTATGTACTTATTATTTTAGGGGACAATAAGGAGGGAAACTATATACATTGATGCATAAAAATATTCTAGAAATAGTGGCTATTTCCTGTCAGCGGAAATCTCCTTCAATGACTGATTTAGTATAAATAAAAATGCTTCATTGCTGACAACAAACAGCATATCAAAGAAGGACTGCAAGTAGGTTGTGAGGCATACACTCAGAAAAGATTTTAGTGGTTAAAATATCTATTAAATATTAATTTACCCCAATCTCATGGTCTTTTACCTCTTTCTGAATGAAAAGAAAAATTACATAAATAAGCACACATGAAGCATACTTTTTAAAAATTCTATTATTTATATTAAATTTTTATTCAAATCATTTTGATTATTTAGTTTGACAAGAAGGGCTAACATTAACGACTGATACAATTGTTTAGGAGTAAGATTGCATTATTTTAATTTTCAACTAGTTTTAGAGGTTTGTTTTGTGGTTGAGGGTGGAGGTATTTTTCTTTTCCTGTTTCTATAAATATACTTGAGAGAGACTGAGAGAGAGGGAGGGGAGGGAGAGAGAGGAGGGAGAAGGAGAGAGGAGAGAGGAGAGAAGAGAGAGAAGAATGAGAGAGATTAAATTTTTACTTTGTTGATAATTACTAATACAAGAATTTGGAATAATTAATTACTTTTGCATTTTCTTCAAGTATTAGATCACTAGCACATATATATTATTTTTGCAATGAGATCCTAACATAGATAACTGTAATGCAATTTATCTGAGGACTGGCAGGCCCTCATAAACTTAATCAGAATGAATTATAGGTAACTTCGATTAAACACTCTTCCTTGTTAAACAAAACATGAATATTCTCTCTTGGGTCAACCTGAAAACTTATAGAAAGAAAAATTATGTTTTTTTGCTATAATTTTGTAATTTCTTTCTTGTAAAAGTACATCTTTTAAAAATTTTCTCCCCCTGTGGCATGAAATGAAGAGAGTGAGATGTGTAAAACTAAGATGGCCTTTTTAGAATTGAATTTCCTCCTCATAAAATTCTTTCCTATGTCACCTGAAAGATACTGTCAAAAAGTATAGTGTTTTGTAACTAGACACAGTTATATAGGCACACAGACACATAGACACCAAAAGAACTTAAAACTTGTTAACTCAGTTCAGTAACTTGTCATCTTAGTTAAAAACAAATTAAAACAGTTAAACATAAAATTTCCAAGCTTTAAAAATTGTTCCTAACACAGCTGTGTAAACTATATTTTGTTCATAAGAAGAAAAAATTGTTTATAAAACAAAACCTTCTTATTTTTAAGGAAAATGTATTAATTAGCATATCTGGTATTAGAGTTTTAGCTAAGAAGATTAAGAACTAATTTAAAAGCAGTTCTGATATATATACATATATATATCAGAACTACTTAATATATATATTAATTACTTATACTTGTCAGAACTACTTAATATATATATTAACTACTTATAACTTAAGTCAGTTCTCAGGAGCTATGGGCGACTCGAAATGGAATTAAAAACTGGACAGGCAGGTCTTATCTGATAAGCAATACTCTAATATGCTCTAATAGGTGTTTTCATAATTTATGAGTCTACATTAGGTTAACTTTTAAAATGCATATGTGCCTAACAAAAATCACAGAATCTCTAAGTTTGCCCTTTAGCCTACATAATAGAGCAAATAATATATCTTTCATAGAGTTAAAGTGAATGATATATTAAGAAAGAATTTTCAAATCCTATTTACTTGGGAAACTTTTATTATATATCAAGCAGGGTCACAAATTGAAGCAATTATCTACAGAATCAAAGGAGAGCTTCTGTATCAGTTATTTATTGATTCTAAAATAAATGCTTGTGACTTGAGCCAGCTTCACTTTCATCTTTCTTTTTCAAACAAAGTCTATCAAAACCAAATTTTTTATCCCCATATAAAAAGTTAGAGTGTTCAAAATGTTGATTCCTTTTTAGAACTGAGAGCTCTTGGAGGACTTGCTGGGAATTACTGAAACCTGTAGAGTATAGTAAACACCTTCTTCTCCATAAGGCAATAACCCCCTTCTAAGACTTAGTGAGGGAAACTTAGCATTTGTGAATATTATTTGCAGATGAAGAGATGTTATAAAAATATTGGTCTTCCTCTTCTCCATGCTAAATTTTGTAGTAGAAGAGACCCTACCAAGAGTGCTTACCTTCCTAACAAGATTTCTAAGAGTGGCTAGCTGTTGATTTTGTACTCCCGTCATGGTACTCATCTGGGTTCCCTGGTGGTAAAATTAGGTATTTGCTATATGGCTGATGAGAGGCATGGTTGCAAGCTGTATTACTGGAGAAAAGTAAAGTTAGTTATTTTGTCCATTTGGAAATAAAACTTATGTTTGGTAACATCAAGATGCAGATTACATGATCATGTAGCTATCATTGCACTACATGATTTCCCATACTCTTGTCCTCCTCACAATTTCATTTTAATTGCATTTTCAAATAAAAATGTAAATATGCATGAAATATTTTTTCAGTTTCTAAGAGAGGACTGATATGTTACAGAACGACATTTAGAAATCTGCTTAAAATTAAAAAAAAAATCTTGAGAAAATGCCTTAAGACAATAAAATATAGTTTGAAAAGTTGGCTGTGTTTTAATACATATGCATGTCCCAAATTTTACTCTACTGAAGGAATTTTCCGGCTTCTTGGAGAGCTAAGGACAATATTTGATGGTGTGGCGGTTCTTTTGAGAATTCTGCTAGAAAACTCTTCTCATTGAACTGGTGAAATTTGAACAATAACTGCAAACAGCAACACTACTGTCAAAAGAAACAGATGGGACAGTATCTGCGGTCATTTCTTACAGTATCTAAAATTAATTTACAGTAAAATACCTACCTAACTGGGGCTAATTTCTTTTAAGAATTTCTGAACTGGAAAATGAGCTCACCAGCTTCCTGCTTCAAATTTCTCTTTGTAGAACTGATCAAGCGGAAGGATGAGTATTATCTGAAATGTAGATCTGGAGAAAGAACATTAACAATAATGGCATTTCTTCACGGTGCTCAATTAGAAATATGAGTGTAGCAAGAATGTGTGGCTAGGAGACTTACAACAGTCTGTCCTCAGTGGGGTCATAAGAAGGTCAGATGTTGTGCCACCTTGGGACATTTAGCAAAATCTAAAGCCTTCTCTTTAACTTCTCTCCTTTTATTTTCTTCGAGATTGGTTTCTACTTGGCAAAAGTCCAAAGTGCTAATTCCATAAGTTGAAGGTCCTTAAAGTGGATTATGAAATGTATCTTGACTACCAGTCGCTGATTAATTTGCCACTAGGGGTAGGCAAAGGACAAGAAACACTCATATTTTTTTCTCAAATTAAAAAGGAACAACTAAGGCTTCTAGGCTGAAGATTGATTGCAATTAAATTTATGCTTTTAAAAGAATGAGAGAGAAAGAGGAAGAGAGAAAGACAGAAAGAAAATATGTATAAAACATTCAATGTTCTGTTTGCTGCAATTTAACATTTAATTTTCCAATGTGAAATAATAGGTTTTATTCTATTTATCATATCATTTGAATAATATTACAAATGCTGAAATCATTTATGTTTTTCATTTATTACTTTCTGAACTATGACAAAGATAGTTTGCATAAGAAAACATTGTTCTCCATATACTAATGATATAGGATGTATCTGTATGCAAATAAACTTTTAGCAAATATATGTGACTGGAAGATTACCGGATTATAAATTATCATATTAATTAGAGATTAATGAGTCCAATACTAGTAAAGGATATAGTCTAGTCAAGATATTTAATCAACAGGTAATTTCACATAGCTATGGTGGTATGGGTAAAGTAAGCAATTCTGGACATCTTTTATAGTCTGAGCTGTCTACAGATATAAAAGTAAATGGTAACGGAAGAAATAGGAGGGTGATGCCCAAGTGAAAAAGACTTGGAGTTGTCCTGCCCTGTGGCTCTGTTCCCTACATTATGGGGGAACTATAGAGGTTAACTCTTTGTCCTATCTTCAGCTACCTGTCATCTTGATGTCTTATTGGTGAGTTTATTGCATGAACCATTTATAAACAAAGGAATTAAAAACTTTGTAATTCAAATTTTAGTGTGTATGCTTCTTATAAATTCAATCTCTGTTTCACGGAATTACAGAACATTAAGAGTTAGAAATTAATTCATCTTGACATCATGGGAATCTATGTTGTTTCAGTATACTGATTTAAGAGTCTCTTAGCTTCAGCTTTGACACCACACCAGAAGCTAATTTGTTTTTAAGAAAGAATGATGTTTTTTTACAATGTTTGCTTTATTTATACACTTTATTTATGTTTGCTTTATTTATGTATACACTTGTGTATGTGTGTCTGAGTATATATACATGTGACTGTATGCTTATAACTGTGAGGTGTAGAAGGGAGGACATCAGGTCTCTTGAAACTGGAGTTACAAGCATTTGTGGGATTCGTGGTTTTCTATGTTAATGTTGGGATCCAAACATGAAAGCACAGCAAATGCTCCATTTTATTTTAATTTTTTTCATGTAATATATTCTGATCACATTCTGCCCCCACATACAACTCCTCCCACATCCTCATCTACTTCCCAAGTGCTCTTAATTGATAAGCAACCTCTCCAGCTCATACCTATTTTCATAGTAACATTAATGGAAATAGTATTTAAATGTTATTTGGATATTTTATGCTCTCCCTTATAGCTATAATTTCATTTTATAGAGGCCAACATAGAACACATTTCCCAAATCAAATGCCAGTATTGTTAGAGTGGACAAGATATAATTATTCTCTTTTTATCTTCCAGTCTTTCCTGGTCCTTATTTGTGATGATTTCAGATATTTATCAGCCCACAGGTTCTTCCTACACAATTTCCAATGAGTCAACATTTGCCTCAAAATGAAACATAAATATGGTGGTATTATAGATTTACTCTATGCATTGCATAATGCAGAGAAAAACCTGAAGTGCAAAGATATATTTCCTCTGACTTGTTATTATATGTGTTTTACTATGTGTCTGGAATTACTATGTATTTTATATGAATTAACTATACAAAATTTGAACAGAACTATCATATAAGTAGGTGTTTACAGTATTTTAATAAAATAACTTCATATCTTGATACTGAAAAGATATGAGATACTAATAAACAACAAATTTGGACTGATGTTTGCTTAAATAGAAAATGGAGGTATGAAGTATTATACTATGGCCTTTTCTGTATTTTGTGGATATCTTATTTGCCTATATTATACCTATTTTTTATATTTGTATAATCTTAAGACTTTTTCTTTTAAATAAATTATAATTAAATCTAGCATATAACTGTAAAATTCCCTTTTCCCTTGTTATTAGTAAAGAAGTGAGATTCTTCTTGCTTTGTTTCAACTTACTTTGTATAAGCTTTAAAATTTTTCAATTTAACTTTTAGAAATTCTGTTGGTATATATTATATAAAATGATTAGTTTTATTATGAGATTTTCATGATGAATGCAATGTACTTTTTCTTTTTTCTATTCTTATTCTCACTGGTTCTCTTCCTCTTCCTTACTAGTTTCTTTTGTAATTTTAATATATTATCCTCTCTATATAAGACAATATGCAGTATTTGTCTTTCTGGGTCTCATTTACTTTTATTAATATATTTTCCTGCTCCATTAACTTTCCTGAAAAATGATATATTTCTGTTTATTGCTTTTAAAAGCACACACACACACACACACACACACACACACACACACACACACACAC
>JADRCC010108430.1:0-16005 GCA_019843855.1 Hylomyscus alleni
CTCTCTCTCTCTCTCTCTCTCTCTCTCTCTCTCTCTCTCTCTTCCTCTGTGTGTATGTGTGTGTATGTATGTATGTATGTATGTGTGTATTTGTTTATAGTAGCTGCCATGTGGTTCTACAAACAGAATGTGGGTTCTCTGGAAGAGCAGCAAGTACCCTTAACTACTGAGCTCCCTCTCCAGGCCCCAGCCTCCATACTGAGAGTTGAGCTCAATAACTTGCAAGGACTTCAACAACTGAGCTACTGCCAAGCCCTTCATTTAGTGTTTGATTTTCTTTATTATTTTATCTTATGAAAGTATTCCCTCAGCTCCCATCACAGCTATTACTGCCAACAGTAGTTATACGCAGGGATTGAAAATGTAGTATAGTTCCTACTCTCAAGTTGTATTCTGCTTGTCTTATCCTACCTCCATGCAGAGGTGGATGAGCTAGGAATGGGCTTGACACAGAAATTCTAAATCTAGAAAAACGATTTGCTCACTCTTTCTAACACTAGAGCAAAGTGGGTTGAGCACGCTTGTGTGTGTAAATGAACATTCAGGACACTGTTAGAGTCTGAGGGAAACATTTAAGTTAGAAAATCAGCAAGGTGAACCAGAGGTTATAGACCTGTAATACTGAGAATTCCCCTGCAGTCAAGAGGCTGAAGCCAGAAGACACCGAGTTTTACAAGACTGCCTGGGCTACCATGTATTGCCCTATTACATAAAGGTGGATGTAGGTGGAGTACAGGGGAACCATTCTGTATGATACTGTTATGATGGCTGTATTCAATGTCCATTTGTCCAAACTCATACAGTGTACAATGCAAAGGGAGAATTATCAAATAACTGCCTCATTCATTTGTAACAAATGTGAGCCACCAATGCCAGTCACGTAAAATACATGGAAGAATTATTTGTAGGAGGAAAGCAGCCTCCATCTCATGGAAACACTGTTATTGCTGATAAGCCAGATTTTTATAAACTTAAACCTATCTTAAAAATAAAAGTTACTATTTTTTTTTAAAGTAAAAGTGATTTCATGGGACTTTAAAATTACACTATGATGATACATGTAAAGTGATATTACCTAGGTACATTAGAAACTTATAACCAATTTTGCTTGTTGTTTCTATATGTACACATACATAGACATACTTGTAATAGAGTGCTGCTATTTATAAAAGAATATGTTTTGCTGTATACACAGCTTCAAAGCACATGTTCATTCTTTAGATCACCAGGAAAATAATATTCAAAGAATTTATAGAAGAGGCTAATAAAAGCTATCAGTGGTAAAGTGCCCACAAAATTGGTATATGTAATTTTTTTTTAAAAAAGGCTTTGAACTTTTTTCCACTTAAGGTTTTAAGGAAAGAAAGGAAGAAACTAGATCATGTATCAATGTCACCATAAACTGAGTGGCAAAATCCTCGTGCATCATTCCCTGGTAAAACCACAGAAGGAAGCTATAAAAGTGTGTATCTGTTCTCAGGGGACAGTGGTTTGTGGTGGGACTCCGTTATTAAAGAAAACTGAGACCCATAATCTCCAATAGAGAGGATCCTGAAGACCTCTCTCTCTCGGGGAAAATATTGTACTTCTGCCAAAAAAAAAAAAGAAAAAAAAAAGAAAAAATCTCTGCTTTGGTCACCATTCAGTCAAACACCAAACAATGAAGAAAAGAAACACCTCACAAAATTATCTAAACTTAAGAATCAATCAACTGCCAGACAGATATACCACTGAGTCCTAGGGAAAAAGTTTGAGTCCTTGGGAAGTAATATTACACATAATCAAATTTACTATTTCATCTATTATTAGTTTGGGGCAATGGGAGTTTTAAAATATGGAGAAAAATAAATTTTGGAGGCTTGGGATACAGCTCATCTGATAAATGTGCCCATCATGAATAAGACCCTGGATTTAATCATGGTTATATAGAGACCAAGTGTGGTGGTACATGCCTATAATCTGAGCACTCAGGAGGTAGAAGCAAAGGAATCATGAGTTGAGGCCATCCTGGGCTACACGGCAAGTTATAGTCCAGTCTGGGATACAGGAGAGTCTGATTAAATAAATAAATGAGTTAATAAATAAATAAATAAATAAATAAATAAATAAATAAAATGAAGAATGAAAATGAAAAATGTTGAGAAACTAAGAAAACGGGACTGTGCTAAAGTATTAAAAACACATACAAACAGGATTGTTTTACATTCATGAGAAACAAACAAATAAGCCCAGTATCCCACACTCGTACACCTTGCCCTCCCTGATCAGCCCTCATCTGTTTGTGAGCAATGAAACAAATCCAGGTAAGATACTCCTGAGTTAAGTTTATACAATATATTCCACAGCACAGCATCAGCTTCCAGCTGCCCTATTTCATTTGCTTATTAAAGTGGTGCTGATGCTGTGGTAGCTCAGAAAAAAAGCTGCCAGCTGAATGGGTACAAAGCCAGTAACATCTCTTTCAAAGGCTAACCAACGCCTTTCAACTACAAGATGTATGGCCATAATAGTAGAGACATATGTTTTTACATACATATACATGATAATTCTGGAACTCAGAAAACTGCATGCAACGTTAGAATTACACTAATGCACTTGGCTTTAGTTTGAACTACTTTATTATTTTTTAAAGAAAGTTTAGTCAATCTGATATGTGGTTCCTAATCCTTATAACCATTCCTATGACTCATCAAGTACATATATGTACATATGACAGAAAGTAGAAGAAAACAAAACAAAACAAACAAACCCCCTACTATTCTAGAGCAGTGTTTCTCAACCTGTGGGTCATGACCGCTTTGGGACCCAATGAACCTTTCTTTTACAAGGGATGCTTAAGTCTATAGGAAAACACAGAGATTTAGATTATGATTCATAATAACAGCAAAATTACAGTTACAAAGTAGCAATGGAAATAATTTTATGGTCGGGGTCACCACAACATGAAGAACTGCATTAAAGTGTGTCGGCATTAGGAGGGTTTAGAACCACTGCCCTAGGGAAACAAAATAGACATCCGTATAACACTTCACTAAACTATTGTCAAATGTAATAAAATCTTCCTGGGAAGCAATCTCCCAGACCTCACAGGCTTTAGATCACAGCTCTATTCCAGCAGGTCAGTTATATTTACAGGCATTTATTCTAGAGAAACAGATACCAATGCATGCAGTTGCTCAGGGTTTTCCTTTCAGCCCTGTTTCCATAAACTCAGTGTCTACCACCACCATAGACTTGAATACTGTGTTCCAGTCAGAATGATTTCATGGAAAAATCGCTAAGACAGGGAAGTTCATGTTGATTTTCTGCTAAACGTTACAGACATTTATGCAGGGGTATAAATTGTAGTTTAAGCCTGAACTGTCTGAATTATACTATCCCACCTCTACCACTGAGTCACTTTCAGTTGAGATTTCAACAGTAAGTTGAACCCAAGACTTAGTCCTTTAGTATTTCAAAGCCGATGAAGGAGAAGGTACTCAGTGTTATAAAATAGCAGTGCATTGTTAGTGGTCAAGCTAGGTGGCCATAAACACATTCTATCTCAAGCCACTGAGAGGAAAATGAGAAGGGCAGAGTCTATAGTAATGGGTGACTTGGTAATCAACACTAAGGCTCTACCCTTGAGCAGCTGTCTAGCTGTGTTCTAGCTAGCTCTCAGTCTAGTCTAGATAGTCAACAGAACAACCGGAACACAGTCAATTTTAAGTGTGCTGTTGAAAAACACTAATGCAGGCTAATTGGCAGAACAATATCCAGTTGAGAGCATCAAGGGGTCAAGTCCCTTAGTGATACATGAGACATTATCAAAGAGCAAAATGAGAAAGCAGGCCAGGAAGAGTCAGTAGGTATAGAGTGTTGGGAACTATCAAGAAAGATATCAGCGAACAACAGATTAAATCCCTCAAGAGTCATATGAAAGTCCAGAAGAGGGATGCATTGTAAAGGGCTCAATTGGCTTACCTGTTGACTTGGGACCTTCTATATTTTTTCTTTTTCTTTTTCTTTTTCTTTTTCTTTTTTCTTTTCTTTCTTTCTTTCTTTCTTTCTTTCTTTCTTTCTTTCTTTCTTTTTTTTTTTTAGGCATGGCTCTTTATTTTTTTTATTAGATGTTTTCTTTATTTACATTGCAAATTTTATCCCTTCCAAAAACTTCCTTATCCCTTCCCCCCTCTCCCTGTTCACTAACCCACCCTCTCCAGCTTCCCTGTCCTAGCATTCCCCTATACTGGGGCATCACATGATCAAGGGCTTCTCCTCTCATTGATGCCCCACAAGGTCATCCTCTGCTACATATGCAGTTGGAGCCAAGGGTCCCTCCATGTGTACTCTTTGGTTGATAGTTTAGTCCCTGGGAGCTCTGGGGATACTGGTTGGTTCTTATTGGTGTTCCTCTTTTGGGGCTGCAAACCCCTTCAGCTCCTTGGATTCTTTCTCTAGCTCCTCCATACATTACATACATTTTTGGCAGTGAAAAACCACAGTCAATACTGGATGCCACATGACCTTTTGTTATCTACCATTCCCTTGATGTTGTTAATTAACAAAGAGTTGAGTAGACTATCAGAACTGTATTGAAATGCTCCAGTACATATGTGCCATACTTTGGACAAGGGCCATAATCATCCACTCTGGTTCACTTCAGTTTTAGTGTATGTGCTGCTAGAGTCAGTCCAGGGATATCTTCTGATGACATAGGAAAACAAAAAAGATTCCAATAATGTGGCTCAGAGAATAAAAACACTGACTACCAAGCCTGACAATCAGAGATCAACCTTTGGGATCCACACCGTGGTAGGGAGAGAACTGATTCACATCTGTTGTCTTTTACCCCCCACGCATGCCTGACTGAACTGATTAGTTAATTCACTAGTGCAATTAAAAACACAGGATTCTATGTAGAGTATCTAAGTTATACCTAAGCAAAGGCTCCAGAATTGTAGTGGTGAACGTATTCCATTCTACTTCCAGGGTGTTTATCCTTGTGGTCTACATGAGGGTGGTCATGGCGGGAGAGCTGTGAATAATTAGATGAGTCTTTTCTTATGACAATAAGTAGCTGATGGATTGGGTGTGGGTAGAGCATTAAGAAACACTCAAGGACGACTCTACGGTTTTACATTGCATCACTTGAATGAAATGAAGGAAGTATTTATTCTCACAGGGAAGATTAGTGAGCAAATCAGTAGGAACAAGCATGTGTAGAGGGCCATTAGAGTTTTATTTGTTTGAGATGTCAAGGCAACACAGACTCTGGAGGACTAAGTCATAAAGACAGGCTATAGCAAGGGCCACACACCAAGAGTGGACAGGAAATAAAAAGACTAAATATCTGATGCTTGACATGAGAAGAAAGAAACCTTGCAAAAAGGCCAAGGGAGAGTAAAATCAAATGGTAAATTCAAATGTAAAGCACATCACCTACCATAGAGTTGAACCATACCATTGAACCATAGAGTTGTAAAGTGTCTCATAACAGACAAAAAGTATATAAAAACTGCATTAAATGTAAGCATTCAGGACTATATTAAGTGACTATTTCAAATTTGAAGACCTGTTCTATAGTGACCTCCATGCATGACGTGGCTGTAGTACATTCTTGAAACCAAAACAGTTCTGATCACCCAAAGGAGAACCACACAACTGTAGGTTTAGGAGAACCATATAAGATCCTATCTATTAATAATCCCTAGTGGAAGTAGGAGAGTCTTCCATCCGTCTCTGAGATTCCAACTGTTCCATCACTTTACCCACAGCCGTGAATTGTCCTGGGATGCTGGGGTATACATGAGCTGGGAGGCCAGATGAAATAATGACCGCATCTATGAGAGTCATCTTAGGCTACTGGTGGGACTTTCTAGTGACTTGGCTGCCTGGGTGTCACTCATGATACTGGAATTAACCTCTCATCCATCCTCCTGAATTCATTATTTCATGATACGGGCAAAATTTTGTTTTGCTCTTTCAGGTTTCTATCTGTTGTCAATAGATTTTTTTTTCATATCTTTATGAAAACACAGAAACACATACACACACATATACATGGCCATTGCTTTTCAAAAGCATGTATTTAGAATATTTGAAATTATTAAATATTCAAATTTGTTGTTTTCTACATGGCTTTGAAACTATAAGTATAGATTTAAAATTGTGAAGGCATAAAAATAAAGTGGCTAGCACTTACAAATAATTCATAATCAAAGGCGTTTAACCTTGTAAGACTTCTTGTTATGGTACAATTTCAATTTCCTGTCTAAATCAGCTCATTTGTATATCTTCCCTTAAGCTTAAAGGAATCATGCACACTCACTGTAATAACATTTCAGGGGAGATAATTAATTTGATAAGATTGAACCATATCTTAAACTGTATTTGTACAAATTACTTTGACTATTATGTTATTAAACCAAACTCATAGTCCCGTTAAACCCAGTATCTCATTGCTGTTTCTTATCCATCTCTAATCTTAGGTGGTGAGAAAAGTATTTAGATATGCCATTAAAATGCCTGACAAAGTGTTAGTATAGTAGAAATTTTGTTTTAATCAACTTTATAATGAAACCATAGGTAAATGTACTTCAAACTTCTACCTTAAATCCATATGTAACCTTTTTGTTCAGTGAGAGAACGAAAATATTCACCGACTTCTAAGTAAAATAACTCAGTTAAATAAATCATTATATATGTTTATTGATTCCCTTAATTCTACAAAATATTTGGTATCCAGCATATGGGCAGTACTGTTCAATACTACGGTGAAAAGGGATTTTAAAAACACGTATAACTTGAGTCCTGGCAAATATAAAATTGTAGCTATGTTAGGATGGACTAACCTAAACTATAAACATCTGGGTTGACATAGTCAAAGCACACAGGATAAGCTTCCAGAGAAACTGTTATTTGACGTAAAGATCAAAAAAAGGTATCTGACTGGCTGAGAAGGAGGCCAAAAGAATGCTAAGGAGGGGCACAGCAAGGAAATATGTGTGAGAGGAACAAAGGCCAGCATGAAAATGGCCGAGGGGAGAGAAGGGCAGAGCAGAGTGCACCTCGTCTAGAGTCACATGGAGATGTCTCCTGTGTGCACTGATCACATAAAGACAGCGAGAATGAGATAGGTGGGCAGGGCAGGGGTGGGGAGACCCAGAAGTGAGGACTAGATGCCTGGCGTGGCGGAAAACAGATCTTCTCAGAGTGGTATATTCCGAGGACAGACATATGTCCCTAAGCACGATAGATGGACGGAGGGAAGGTATTCAAGAACAGAGGAAGTACAGATTTATAGCCTAAGACTAGGAGATCAATCATGGGATTATCAATGTATCAGTGAGGTATTTGAGATGTCAAAATTTTGTGTCAGTCATTCTGAATCAAATGGCTAACAGCAAGGTGAAATATATTTCAAGAAAACCGCAGCAGTAAATTTTTGATTTCGGACCCCCAAGGATAAGGGAACTGAGAAGCATATTTTCTTTTTTATAATTCAAATATTACTTTATTTTAAATGTTTGTTATTTTAATTTTTTGGTAAGGGTGTGAGTTTTTGTTTTTTAAAAAATTCCTTAATATTATTTTTTATTAATTTTATTTTTTTACTTAATAACTTTACATCCCATTCACTGGCCTCTCCTCGCTACCCCCTCCCACAATCCTTCCCCTATCCTACTTCCCCTGCTCTGAGCAGGGTGGGGGTACCCCTGTGCATTCCCTGTATCTTGGTATTTTAAGACCCTGAGATGCATATTTTACATATCAAAGCAGACCTGGCCTCTAGCTTCTTCCAGTCTAATTAAAAATTAAAAAATTAATTTGGGCTCTTCTTGCCTTTCTACTCTCACAAGACAGCTTTCCTAACAGTCCCCAAGGGGCTTAAACTTCTGCACCAGTGTCAAGTCTAAGCTCTGTGAGCTCCGGAGAGGCCTTGAGGGTCCGTGCAGCAGCGAAGCGCTCCTTGCCTTTGTCCAACTGTTGGGCTGGAGGAGCGAATGTTTATGGCTTTGTTCAAGAGACAGCACCCATCACTTCAGCAGGCCTGCTAGGTGTTCGGATTTGTTGCATTTGTTCCCCCCCATACCCCCGTCAAATTTTGAGCTTTTCTAGATAACTTTCCATCTATAGATACTGTGGCCAAATTATAAGCACCTAGATTCTTCACACTGGGCCCTTTCCTTCTAGGTAGGCTCACCACTTGATTCCTTCTTTGGCTGTGACACTTCTGTACTTCAATTGCTATTCCTAATCCCCTCTCTAATTGTAAACCACTTTAGAAGAAATGTTTAATAAACAATTAAGCCAATTGACATGGTAAATGGTCAAAATGCACTAAGAATGTTAACTATCTTGGAAAAGCAAGGACTGAAAGCCCAAGTCTTTAAAAAATAAACAACCTAAATTGATTTCTTAACAGTTCTGGTGGCTGGAAAGTCCCCCAAATACTACATAAATGCATTTTCTTATTGGGAAATATGTCCGATGGGTGACAGAAAGCACAGAGACCTGAATGGTATCCAAAAAAAGACATGCTGAAAGCCGTCCGTGGCAACAAAATTAACCTCCCAAAACAAAAAAAAGAAGCAAGAAATTACTACAAGTTTAGTCAGCATTCTGTAATCCACAAGATGGTACCCAAAGCCCATGGAAAATGGTGTCTAGAAGGAAGACCCACCGTTTGCTAAGGTGCAGAACGCTTCTAAGGACTCAATGAAACTGGAAAGCCTTCAGATCTTAGCTCACAGCAACAAATGCAACAAATCCAAACACCTCGCAGGCCTGCTGGAGTGATGGGTGCTGTCTCTTGAACAAAGCCATAAACATTCGCTCCTCCAGTCCAACAGTTGGACAAAGGCAAGGAGCGCTTCACTGCTGCCCGGACCCTCAAGGCCTCTCCGAGCTCACAGAGCTTAGACTTGACACTGGTGCAGAAGTTTAAGCCCCTTGGGGACTGTTAGGAAAGCTGTCTTGTGAGAGTAGAAAGGCAAGAAGAGCCCAAATAACAGCTGTTTCGCAGCTGGGTCATGATGGAGAGCAAAAAAATCCTTGGACACCATAAAAGGTAAGCGATGATGGCAAGCGGCTCTCAGTGCCTGCATTTGTCACTGGCAGGGTGCCACCTGCTCTGAAATCCAAATGCTCTCTCCAAGAGGACAAAGCCAGATGTAAATAATTCCCCAATTCCAATTCATTTCATTTCTTTTGGTTAAAAAGCCTCGGCAATAAAGGATTCGGGAGTCACTTAATTTATTTAGACATAAAATTCTTTGATGATTTACCGGGGACACTAAAAGAAAGCACCGGATTCCGAAGCAGAAAACGGAGAACCTCGAAGGTAAACAGCCAGAGGAAATCGCTGATTTGAATGAGTTTCATAGTCTTCAGCAGTGAATCAAAGATCTAATTAATTGAACTCGATAAGCCTCATCCAGGAAAGACAGAATCCATCCCAAATGAAGTAGTTAAAAATTCAGATTAAAGACAACTTTTTAAAAAAGAAAATCACTTCTTTTTTGTTTTTTTTAAAAAAACATTTATTTATTTATTTATTTATTTATTTATTTATTTATTTATTTATTTAATGTGTATGAGGGCTTTGCCTGTATGTATGTGTGCCACTGTGTACCTGATGTCCATAGAGACCACAAGAGGGCAAAGAGGCTGGACTGCTCTCGAGGGTCTGTAATTTTAGATAGTTGAGAGTTGCTTTGTGGGTGCGAGAATCTAACTTGGGTTCTCTGCAAGAGCCCAGATATCTCCCTATCACCAAGCTTTTTTTATTCTTGGCAGCTTTTTCTCTTCCTCCTTTTCCTCTTTCTCTTCTTCTTCTTTTCCTTATTTTGTTTTAAATTCTGTAATCAATGAGAAACTGACCCATTTCCTCAGGTCTGCTCAGCTGAACCTAAGGTTGGGAAACTCAGCAAAATGTAATTTGTGTACTGATGAACTAGGGCATAAAAACTAATACTTTGGAAACAGATCTACTTCTACTTTTTCTATTGGAAGCACTATCAAAGTAAAGTTTCTCATCAAATGGAGAGTATTCTAGAAAAGTTCTTAGAAAGTGTGCCCCATTTGTATTGAAGGCGTATATTGCAACCCTAAAGTAATTTCCAGTTTCCCCCAAAATGCTGATTATGTTCAAGTTCCCAATGGAATAACACCTGCAAACACTTCCTGTTTTAGACAAATCTTATAATTTGTCCTAATTCTTATCATTCACAAGCATTCCCTTGAATCAGGGGAATAATAAATAGCTCTTGTAGCAGCAGTATGTCCCAACTCATGAAGCATCCCTGAGATCTTATTGTGACCTCCTGATACTCCTGACAGAGAGGGCATGAACAAGGAAATCATAGCTCAAGACCTGGGAACTTATCAAGAATGAAGTTTTCATTTATCTTCTCTGCCAAAACTCTACCAAAACTGATTTTGTTTTTTTAGTCTATTGCCATAACACACTGAAATTCTACTCTTCCAGGCAAAGCTCTGAGCATTTTACAAGTACTGTCTGTCACATTCCATCTTTATAACATTGCTGAGATCATATTCAATCCCATTTTGTAGAGGAAGAAACTGAGGTACAAAGAGCCCGAGTACCTTGACCAAAGAATAGACCTGTGGCTTGCAAAGCTGGGGTGTAGAGTTTGTGTTATGACATCACCACTAAGCATCATGGAGTTAATTAAAACACAGCCTAGGGGGATGGGGAGACCAGCACTTGGTGAAGTACTTACGTTCCAGCCATGAGATGTGAGTTCAGTCCCACAGGAGTAGTTGCAAGCACTGGCAATCCCAGCCAATGACTCAGATACTGGTGGGTCTGTGCACCTTACTGGCCAGCCAGTCTAGCCTAATTGGCAGTCTCAAGCATCAAGGTGGACATGTACTGAGAAATAACACCTGCGGTTTGTCTCATGCCTCCATATGCATGGGCACACAGATATGCACCCAGATACACAATAGACACAGGGATACGCTCATGTATAGAAACATATACACAAATCTCCTCAAGGCTATATACTCTATAAAGCTGAATTCACAGATCTACCCAACCATCTATTCATTTTGTTTTAGGAAGTAACAACTGGAGGCCTGGGACTACACCGTGGGCTAGATAAGTAAAGATAGAATTAGATTACGGTTCCTTTTACACATCATATCCCATTATGGCAATGCTGGAGGCAGGGATTCACCACCTCTAAGGGCTCTCATAAGACGTATGTAGAGTGAGTGCATAAGAGCAGAAATAGACGTTAGGACATCAATTTTGCCTGAGTGAGTCAGGGGAGGATTCAGGAGGAGGTGGCATAAAAAGCTAACAGATGGGAGAAAAGCTAGGTAGGCCTCAAAGACATGGACTTTCATGTCAATTGCTAGAACTAGATGACTAAGAACTCTCTTTACAAACTTCAAAATCAGAAAACTCTTTAGCAATTCCATTAGTTTTGCACATCCCAAGGGACTGGCAACCTACAAAGATTAGTCTGGCCCAAAATTCTCTGTAATCCCAGCACACAGGAAGTGGAAACAGGAAGATAAGGAGTTCGGGACAGACTTAGTTACACACTGAATTTGAGTCCATCCTGGGCTATATGAAAGCCTGTTTTGTTTGGGTTTTTTAAAGGGTTTGGGGGTGAGGTGGGGCTACGAATCAACTCAGAAGATTTATTTGAAACAAAAAAAAAAGTATACTTGACAACTAAACCTAACTGAATTTTCACTCTGTTACGAATGATTTTTGAGCCATTTTCAGTGAGTAACTGATTTACAGAGAAAGAAGGATCTATTAAATACAACATCAGTGAAACAATATTAATTTACGTTTCCTTCTATAGCTCCATATGACAAGAACTGGTCCATAAAAGATTATAAGAATCCTTAAACTGGCTGGAAGGGAGAAAAGCATACCAACGGCCAGACATTGGCAACTTGCCAGCAGAATGTGGCTCTATGTATAAATACATGTGACAAGCATATCACCGGACTGGACCATTCCCAAGCTTGAGAAGAGCAGCGTTCTGGTTGAAGTACACACACACACATGTGCTTTGATATTATTACAAAATAAAATTGTTTCTCTCTGACAGCAATGTGTAATTTCAATAGAAAATATGGGCCACTAATAGGAAAATATTCACTAGGGAAGAACCAAGGTGAAACAGACTAGAACCTCTCAAAGAATTTTCCTCTAGATAGACAACATAATAGAAATTTGGAATTGGCAGGGGTAAATTATCACTGTCCACTTCCTAAGACCCTCTTGAATTTGCTAGGGGAGACATATGATGTTAGCTGCCTTAGGACTCAATACACACCAACCTCTGAGAAGGTCTTCATCTCACTGGGCAGTTTAATTGCCACCTGAGCTGACAGATTTCTCTTTGTGATGCCAAAGCATCCAAAAGCAATGTGCAGGTATACACAGTTTAGACACATGACCTCATTCTTTACACAGATGCAATAAAGAGCAGGCTTGGGAAGCCACGTGCGGCCTCGCTCTGCTTCTCAAAGTGTAAGGTTGTATACATCAGGTACATGAAGTCATGACATGGACAGATGTGGAGCTTTGAAGAATTGTGGAAAATTCCAAGACATAAATTAAATCAATTAAAATTATTTCTCTGTCCAAATAGGTGTGCATGTATTATAAAGAGAGGCAATGATTCACAAAGGAAAAGGATTCTAGCTTGGGGATCAGAGTCTTCTTAAGAAGGATCCTTGATCAGCTATGATTCTTGGGAGCCTTAGATAATATCTCCAGGAATTTAGCTCCTTACAGGGAACTTCATCCCTGTAGCAGCTCTTGATCAGTTCGGTCACTGAGAAATTACACAGAGAAGGTTTGGAAAGCCTTATGGTATATGGTAAGTGCTCAACCAGTGCTGACTTTTTAAGACCTTCATATAAGAAGCTGCAGTGATGCTTAAAGAGAACTGGATGGTAGGAGGGACATTTGAAAAGCGTAGCACAGCATCTCTGTGTGCATTCAGCTGAAGACTAGGCCAGTTTTCTTAACTAGAGCATTTATACCAAATCCCTTTACCCAAAGGCAAACCAGCAATATACAGGATCAGTTTTGCTATGTTTGAAATTGCCTTTTCATAACAAACTCGCATGAAGAGCTTTGTGATCAAAGATACTTTTGTCAACCAAATTGTCTCTTGTTCTGGCATGCCTTAGACGACTGAAGGCAAAATTTGCCTGTAAGGTTCTAGGAAACTGAAGCCAAGAGGAAGTAGGAAGATTACCTAAGCTCAAAATAGAATTTGGTGTCAAAAGAAATAAAGATTTGCTCTTGATCAACCTGGAAAATGCATATAAATACTAGTGACAGCTTAAGGATTTTTCAGCTACCTCCTACCAGCCCTTAAAAACACATTTTCTAAAAGGTCCATTTTCTGCTGGAAACGTTGACAGGATTTGGCAAGCTCACACTGAAGTCATGAGCAGAGTATAAAGTGCTACCAATTTCACACTCAGGGGAAAGAGTTATAATTGGCAGTAATATTACAATTACTTGCTGTTTCATAAAAAAATATTAGTTAACCAAAATACGCTTTATCCACATAACATATCAGAATCTTTTCCTCAAAAGCAAATAGCTAAAGATGAGTATTACTAATGACTTTGTTTCAAAAAGTACCATAATAAATTAAGAAGTCCTAGTTGACAATCAAGAGAAGATTATTGTCAGAAAACACCAAGAAAAAATATTATATGACTTTTACAATGAAGGATAAGCAAGAAACAAACATTTTTAGGAGGCAGTATTATTGGATTAATGGGCAAATGATGAAATAAATTAGGAAACTAGGAGAAGAGTAAGTTAAATGACTGAAGGAACATATTAATCTCAATAAAGATTCAACAGAGTGACTTTCTTAGGCATTCATGATTCGAGATTGTGTAGTTTTAGAAAACTGTAGCTGTAAATTCCCCCAAAATCCATTTATGTGACCAGTGTTTAGAGACGTACAATATTACAGAAAATCTCCTTGAGATATTTTTTAAAGTTAGGATTTGTTAAATTGTTAAATTCATTGTACAAATAATTGCTTATATCTTTTAAAATTAGAGCTTCAGTTAAGTCAGAATCACTTGAAGCAATAGCGAATAGTTTGGTTTTGTCTTGGGAAGACTTTATTATTGGGCTTTTTAATTTTATTTTTGAGAATTACAATAGAAGTATAACATTTTCCCTTTCTCATTCCTCCCTGCACAATACTCGTCCATGCTCTCCTTCAAATCCATGGCCTCTTTTTTCTCTTATTGTTATCACATATACCTATGTTTATACATAAATTCCTAAATACAACCTGTTAAGTCCGACAGTGTAACTTGTTAAGATCGTAGTGAACTTTTAACAGAATAGCACATTCCAAGTTGAAAAAGTTCTCTTCCATTGTCTTTATAAATTCATATATAGCTTAACTACTTCATATGATTATAAGTCATATAATTACTTCATATACTTCCTATGAATCTCACTCCATCAAATTTATATGCCAAGCTCTTTTTTCTAACATAGAAAAAGTGCTTTTAAATCCCAACATAAAATCATATTACTTCTAACTGTCACACCTCATGTTTAACAAAACTGAAAGGACAGAGAATGATCTGCATTCTGCTATATGTATTGGAAGATATAAATTCATTATCATATCTACTCATATAATTCTACAAATTCAACCCTATAGAGTGCGTATATTAAACTCTTGTGATGTTCCACTCTAAAGCTAGCAGAGGAAAAGAAACAGCCACAAACATCACACTGTACTATTACTATTGAATAGAAAACAATGAGGGATATTGTGATGGTTTGTATACACCTGGCCCAGGGAGGGGCACTACTAGAAGGTGTGGCCTTGATGGAATAGGTGTGTCACTATGGGTATGGGCTTTGCTACCCTTGTCCCAGCTGCCTAGAAGTCAGTCTTGGACTAGCACTCAAAGATGTAGAACTTTCAGCTCCTCTTGCACCATGCCTGCCTGGATGCTGTCATGCTCCAGACTTGATGATAATGGACTAAACCTCTGAACCTGTAAGCCAGCCCCAATTAAATGTTGTCCTTATAATGTTGCCTTAGTCATGGTGTCTTTTCACAGTAGTAAAACCCTAACTAAGACAGAAGCATCAATTTAGGTTTTCCTTCTTCTTGATGCTGGTCACAGCCTCTATATCCAAACCATTAGGAAATCACATCATTGAGGCAGCATAGGAATGAGATGAAATGATTTTGTAACTATAAGTGTTGCTGTCTACCTACCTGACCTTGGACGTTAACTCTTCAGTCCCTTCTTCCTGCTCAGGGTCTCCACCAACAGAATGAAAGGAAAAGACTCATTCTGTTTTCAGTTGCTGTATCTCACTTAGAGCACTACTATCTCTCTTACTACACAATCATTTGTGTATTCCTTCATCTTTGCCATTTAGCCCTTCTATCATTGAATTTTTGTTTTATACATGGCTCATGCTTTACTTCCACAATGCAACATCAAAATAACTTATTAATTCAATAGACAGCTATCGCTGAACTACAACTCCCACTCTGGGCATTTAAAAGGGAGAGTATCCTGCAAATCCCTGTCTAATGGGAGCAATAGCCTATGAAGTAGCTAATAGTAAACAAAGAAGATACCCTTACCTTTAGGAGGCACTGGTTATAGAGCACTTAGTTTAGTGGGTGTAAGTGTTAGCACAGCATTTTAAAAGGAAGTGGATATAAGAATGGGGTCAGCCTCGGCTTTGAATCACTTCTTTATCCCTTTAACAAATACCATAGGAAAAAACTATATCAGACAAAGTTCAAGTTTGGAGAGGGGAGGGAGTCATGATGGATGTCACACATGAAGCTGAACAGCTTTTGGTAGAGATAGCTACTGTGGAAGGGAGAGCAATTTTTCTTCAGCTACTTGGACTTTGAGAAGTTACTCATGTTGTAAGACATGGACTATACCCATGCACATGCTGGAGAACTAAGGGGACTCAGTAGGCTTAATGAGAAAAAAAAA
>JADRCC010108449.1:0-19742 GCA_019843855.1 Hylomyscus alleni
CACACACACATATATATATATATATATATATGTGTGTGTGTGTGTGTGTGTGTGTGTGTGTACATATATATATGTGTGTGTGTGTGTGTGTGACAGTATTTGTAAATAAAGACACTTTGACTTCTTTCTTTCTAATTTGTGTTCCATTGATCTCTGTTATTTGTCTAATTGTTTTAACTAAGACTTCAAGTATTTTACTAGATAAGCATAGAGAGATTGGACAACCTTATTTTTTTCTGATGTTAGTGAAATTGCTTTGAATTTTCCTTCATTTAAGGTGATGCTGGGTATGAGCTTACTTCATTTAAGGTGATGCTGGTATGAGCTTACTTCATTTACGGTGATGCTGGTATGAGCTTACTTCATTTAAGGTGATGCTGGGATGAGCTTACTGTAGATCACCTCTATTATCCTGAGGTGTGTCTTTCTCCCAATGACATTTATCATAAAAGAGTGTTGGATTTTGTCAAAGGCCTTGTCTGCATCTAATGAAATAATCATGTGTTGGTTGTTATTGCTGTTGTTGTTGTTGTTGCTAGGGTATCCATGTGACTGTGGCCTTGAAAAATAAGTTGCACCGTATCCCCTCAATTCTATGCTATGGGATAAAATGTGGAACATCGACACTAACTCTTCTCTGTAACTTTAGAAGCATTTTTCCCTAAAAGCATCTGGCCCTGGGCTTGTTTTGTATCGTGGACTCTTAAATTCTACTTCCATTTCACTAGAAGTTATAGGTCTTTTAAAATTGCTTTTATACACTTGATTTAAATTTGGTAGGTGAAATGTATCAATACAATTATCAATTTCTTTTAGGTTTTCTAATTTGGTAGAATGCAGTTTTTACAATATTCTAGTGATTCCTGAATCTCCTCACGTTTGTTATTATCTCTACCTTTGCATTTCTACTTTAATTAATTTGAATATTCTCTCTATTCCTTCCAATGAGTTTTGGTAAGAATTTGTTGACCTTATTGATTTTCTCAAAGAATTAACTCTTCATTTCATAGATTCTTTATATTATTTTTGTCTATTTAGTGATTTCAGCCCTGAGTTTTTATTATTTCTTGCCATCTACTTCTTTTGGGTGTCAGTTTTTCCTTTTCTTCTAGCCAGGTATGCTGTTAGGTTATTAGCATGAGATTTCAGCACTATATTTTTTTTTAAATTTTAGCACAGAATGCTATGAATTTGCCTCTTAGAACCACTTTCATTGTGCCCCATGAGTTTGAGTATATTGTGTATTCATTTTCCAGCAATTCTTTAATTTATTTCTCAATTTCTGTCTTGACCCAAGTTTTGAGTTTCCATGAATTAATAAGGTAAGTTTTCTGTTATTTCTGTTGTTGTTGAGATTCAGTTTTAATCTTTAGTACTCAGATAAGATAGAAAGGCTATTATTTCGATTTTCTTGTAACAGTTTATATTTGTTTTGTGTTTGTGTATGTGGTTAATATTGGCAAAAGTTACATGAGGTGCTGAGAAATATATACATATATAATTATTTAGTGTTTAGATAAAATATTCTATATAATTTTTATATTTATTTGGTTATAATATCAGTTAGTTCTAGCATTTCTATGATTAGATTTTGTCTAGATGACCTGTCGATTGGCAAGAATGAGGTATGGAAGTTTCCCACTATATTTGTATAATGAGCAATAGTAATTTGAATTGTAGAACAATTTCTTTTACAAAGTTGGATGTCTTTGTGTTTGTTGCAAAAATGTTACGAATTGCAATGTCCTCTTGATGGATATTTCCTTTGATGAATGTAGAGTTTGCTTCCATATTTCTTTGGTTAGATTTGGTTGGAAGTATATTTTATCATATATTAAAATTTTTACGCCTTGCTTCTTATATGCATTTGCTTAGAGAATGCTTTCTCAACTTTTTACCCTGAAGGGTTGTCTATCCTGGATATGTTAATGTCTTGTCACCAGAGGAATTGAGACCATTGATGTTGAGAGTTATCAATGACCCTTGTTTGTTGATTCCTATTAAATTTTTCTCTTATGTGTGTGTGTGTATGTGTGTGTGTGTGTTTCTTCTCTTTGTTCACTATGTTTTGTTGAGTGGAGATAACCTCTTTTTTGGAATATTTTTTCTATTGCATTCTCTAGGCCAGGGTTTGTAGATATATATTAGATAAATATTGTTTTATCATGAAATGTCCTATTTTTCCATCTATCTTGACTATAAATTTTGCTAAGTATTGCTGTCATCTGTCATCTCTTAGAGTTTGTAGAACATCATTCCATTCTGGATTTTAAAATATCCATAGAAATTTTATGTTATTTGGTCATTTTCCCTTGCAGGTTTTAATACAGTTTCTTTGTTCTGTACATTTAGTGTTTTGATAATTATGTGCCAAGGGGACTTGTAACTCACTTCACATAGAGGAAACTTTAGTGATAAGAGATGGCCAGTTGGGATTATATCTCCACCATCATTGGCTATTTCATTTAGTTAGATGCCTTTGGGTTCCAAGAGAATGCCTGGTAGATCCAGTGCTGGGGTAAACAGATGAGTACAAAGAAGAAAAGATAGAGAGAAAGACCTGTGTGATCTGCTAGAGATTGGGCATGGAAAAAAGGGTGGCCCCATTGGGTGCTTGATAAACAGCTATGGGTGAGTCTTGAGTATTTGATTCAGAAAAAAGGATGGAGAAGTGAAGATCTGCAGTTACCCTACCTGTTTCCCTAGCTGGAGTGGACTGTCAATTTCTAGGGAATCTCTGCTAGTGTTGAGGCCTGGGATATTGAGATGAGTAGGAGGAAAGACTGGAGGAGATCTATGTGATCCACTTGAGATAAGGACAGAGAAGTGGGATAGGCTACAATAGATTGTCTGCAACAGAACTGGGGAATAGATAGGTTGTTTGGATTTGAAGAAGAGAAAGGAAAGGTAAAGATCTGAAATTAGCCTAAATGTTTTCCTCTCTTGATATTTGTATGCTATTTTATTCTATTAGTTTCCTATAACATTCTATTCTAAATTTTAAACTAAGAAAATTTATTTTTAAGTTATGAGTTACTCAGCACACAAAAAGCTATATAACACATTGCTATGCCCTTTAGAAAATATTAACAGCTTTAAGTATAGTGTGCTCTTTCTTTTAATTTGATCATTTGTAAATCTCTATGTAATTGTATCTGTATTATATTCCTGCTGCCTCAGACTTTGGAGGACTTAGAAAACAAATATTACAATATACAACTTCTACTGTTACTTTGAACAAGTATTTAAATTTCCAACATGTTATTACAGTGAAAAAAAGCCACTAATTATATTTTCTTTTTAAAAAAATTTATAGTTAGAGTATCCTTTTACTATCTAATTTATTCATATATAATTTTCATTCTTATTCATATAATAGTTTCCTGATTCACAGTTTTTAATTTCATGTATGAAATAGTTTTCCTCAGTTATGTTCTTATACTTAATTTCCTGTATTTGACAATTTGGATCAAAATTTTTCATTTTTTGTTTACAGTCAAGCTACATAGCTATTAGAGTTTTCTAAAAAACCTTTAGTTATGAAAATAACCCACGTTATTTTGTTGAGTTTTATGCACTGTTAGGAGTCCCACTAAAAGACCAAGCTATACAAGCATAACATATGTGAAGTGGTCCTAGGTCAGACCTATGCTGGCTTCCTGATTTTCTCTTCAGTCTCTCTGAGAACTTGCCAGCCCAGATTAGATGATTCTGAGAGTTTCTTATGCTGTTTGACCCTTCTAGCTCATACAAACCTTCTTCCTATTCTGCAGGATTCCCTGAACAATGTCTGATATTTGTCTGCAGATCTCTGCATCTGCTCCATTGGTTGCTGGATGAGTTCTCTCTGATGATGATTATGCTAGGCTTTTGTCTATGGGTATGGCAATGTATTGCATGGTATTATTAGGAATATTTTCTTAATTTTTACTGATCATGCTTAGTTCTATTCTAGGTGTTGAGGTTATCCAGTGTCTGAGCCCTAGACACTCAGAAGTGTCAGGTGTAGGCTTCCTTTCATGACATGGGTCTCAAGCTGGACAAGTCATTGCTTGACACTTCCACAAGCTCTGTGCCACCTTTATCCCAGTACATCTTATAGACAGGTCAAATTTGTAGTTTGAAGGAAATGTGGCTGGTTTATTGTCCCAATCCCTCTACTGGAATCCTTGTGTGGATACAGAAAATGGCCTGTTCATGCTCTGTATCTTCTATTACTGGGTATCTTAGCTAGTGTTACTCTCATAGATTCTTGGGAGTTTCCGTTGCAGGCCAGATTCATGTCTATAGCAGTAAGGAATTTAGCCAACTCTTCTTTCTATAACAGACATTTTTAGAGACATCCACTAGGGTAAAGTAGGGATTTTATGCATCAGAAAAGAATCTCAGGGAAAATAAATTCAAAGTGAAGTTAAAGTTTATTAAAAAATAATAGATATAAGTATAGATGTTGAGGAATACAGTAAGAGGAAGTTAAGGGAGTGATTTAAGTCTCTAAACAAGTTTGGTTGTGGGATTCTCAAGAATTTTAAAGGTGTTTGTCTTGGATGACTTTTAATAGCACATTGTTTGAACTATTTAATGATTACAATTGTTTTATATATTCATTTTAATCTATGGAATATTCATAATCAAATGACATTATGTATGAAGTAGTTTATAAGATGCATCTCACATGCTAACAGGATAAGATTAAAATGCTTTATAAAACATCAAAGGAATCTTATTATGCATATGTTACAATGAGTTTAAGTATGTTTTGCCTATAATCATGTCTCTGTGATTATTAGAAAACATATTGTTAACCTTCACTGGAGGTTTTGAAATTCTTCACAAGACACTTACATCTTGGGCTGAGGCACTTCTTTCCCTTTATCTGTACACTTAATTTTCCCTGTCATTTTGTTGTTGATGTTTTTACATTTTCGGAGCTTATATTTTTGGGTTTTTTATTGGTTACTTTATTTATTTACCTTTCAAATGCTACATTTTCCTGTCTTTTTCTATCTTATCTCAAGTATAAACTTTCTCAAGAAGTATTGTGGCTGACCATTTACCTTGAAAACATAGAACATAATTTTTACTAAGATTTATCATATGTCTGAATAACTAAATCTGCCTCTGAGAGAAACTAACTCTATGCTTACAGAATTATTAAATCTGCCACTGAGAGAAAATAGCTATCAAAATATATACTAATTATTCAAATACTATTTATGAAATGATCAAATAAAACAGAAATGCATAGAATATACAGATAATCAAAATCAAGGTTGAAATTAATAAAACAAAGACAATTTAAAATTCAATGAAACAAAGAACTGGTCATTTTAATGATTACTATAACTGATAAATTTTAACTCAAAACCAAAATAGTCTAAGTCATAAAATTAAAGATGAACAGGAGATATTAAACAAGACTATGAAGAAATTCAAGAAATCATAGGAACACACTTTGAAAATCTATACTGCACTTTTTACCATGCATTTGAGTGATGGATGGATATTTGAGTAACACTAAAGTTATTTGGAAAAGTCATATGGAAACCGTAGAGTAAAAGTCTCATAAATATACAAAAATGGATCTAAATTGAGTTACCACTTAATGTGGGAAAACATACTACAATTCAACTTCATATGTTATCAAGTAAAATGCTCAGTACTAGGAATGAGATTCATATTGCTTAATCATTGGTTAAAGAGATCTCAAACAACTTCCTGCTCCAAGGATATCTATTACCCACTGACAGTATAGTGTAGACCTTCCCCTACACTGGGGCATCGAGCCTTCACAGGATCAAGGGTCTCTCCTCTCTTTGATATCTGACAATGTTATCCTCTGCTACATGTACAACTGGAACCATGGGTTCCTCCATGTGTACTCCTTGGTTGGTGGTTAGTCCCTGGGAGCTCTGGGGGAGTCTGGTTGGTTGATATTATTGTTCTTCCTATGGGTTTGCAATCCCCTTTTTTCTCCTGGTGTGTGTGTGTGTGTGTGTGTGTGTGTGTGTGTGTGTGTGTGTGTATGTGAATGTTCTTTATTTGTTAATATCTTTTGATTTTATTTTGCCTTTTGGTTTTTGCTACTGTTTGTGTTTTAGTTTTTGACAAAAGAACATGAAATTGTGTATGTAGAGATATTTTTTAGGAGGGCTTCAGAAGTCCTATCTTGGGAAGAAAGAATATGATCAAATTATACTATATAAAAATTTTTAAGTTATTTCTTTATATTGAGGTTATAATGTAATAAGTACATTTCTTCCTTCCCTACAAACTCTATCATATACCCATCATGGTTCTTTTTTAAGTTCATGGGCTCTTTTTCATTAATTTTTGTGAAATGTACATATAATATATATTATATATATATAGCTATATATATATATATATACATATGTAAAACTTGCTTACTCTCTTCACCATATCTTCTTTGTATGATTATATGAATGTATGTATGCATGTATGTATGTGTTTGTGTTTTCATGGTTGGCCATGTGGTATTGTAAACCAATTAGTGTTTTTCTCCCTGTGTAGAACTATTTTATCCAATCACAGTGTCACTTAGTTACCTGTAGTTGTTTGATTGTTTCCATTTCTTCAGTATTATAAACAAAACAACAATGAACAGAGATGAGCAAGTAAGAATCATTTGGTCCTATGTCAAGGAGTAGTATAGTGGTATAGTCATATTTTTTTCTTTTTATCATTTTTTTATTAGATATTTTCTTTATCTACATTTCAAATGTTCTCCCTTTTCCTAGTTTCCCCTCTGAAATACCCCTTATTTCCTCCCCCCTCCACCTACTTACCACCTTCCCTCTCCTGCTTCCTGGCCCTGGCATTCCCCTACACTGGGGCATAGAGCCTTTACAGGAGCAATGGTCTCTCTTCATATTGATGACCAACTTGGCCATCCTCTGCTACATATGCAGCTGGAGCCATGAGTCCCAGAATATCCAAATGCTGATGTGGATATAACAATCTATAATCCCACAAAAAGTTAGGTTTTGTTTTACCTTAACCCCACTCTAGCATTTGTTATTGTTTTTGTTGTTGTTGTTGTCATTGTGATTGTTGTTCTTTGCTATTCTGATTGGTATAAGGTGAAATCTCACATATTTTCTGATATCCTTTTCTCTAATTACTTGGCACAGTGAACATTTTTGACCTATATCCAACTCTTTGTTCTGGTTGTTCTGGTTCTCTGGTTCCACGTCCTTTTTTTTTTATTAAATTGGGTGGGTTTTTTGTTTTGTTTTGTTTTCTTGTTTCTCTTACTTGATATATTCTGCATATTGACTTTCTGACAGATGTATAACTAGGAAATAGTCTTTCTTATTCAACTGATTTCCCCTTCACCTGATTGATTGCTTTTGACATATACATAAGCATTTCAGTTTTATGAAATCTTACCTGTCAATGTTATGAATTTTTGAGCAAATGAAATCTTATGCATGATGTGCTTCTTACACCTGTATTATACAGAGTCTTATCTATACATTCTTCTAGTAGTTTCAGTGTTTCAATTTTAGAACTTTGATTCACTTGAAAGGTAGATTTTGTGCAGGCTGTTAAATAAGGCTCTATGTACATTCTTCTACATGTATAAACATACACAATTTTCCCAGCAACATTTCTTGAATATCTTTCTTTTCTCCAGCTTATGTTTTAAGTATCTTTGTTAAATATTAAGTAGCTCAATTTATAAGTACTCATGTTTGGGTTGATTTCATGCAGAAAGACAAAAAAAAGACAGCAAAAACAATTGTGAATAGAAAAAGGAAACAAACAAACAAACAAACAAACAAAAGAACCTGTTAGAAATATCATCATCTCTAAGTATAAGTTATATTATAGAGGTATAATGCACAATCAGCATGGAACAGCCATAAAAACAGACTCATTGATCTATGGAGTACAATTCAAGCATTTCTATCTGAAGTACCATATGAACTCTATTATGAGCCTCCTGATAGAGGTACATTACAAGAAATTCAAACATAATTTATTTGTCTGTTTAAAATATTTTTTATTATTATTTGAAAATTTTATATATGTATATAGTATATCTTTATCATAATCATCCCTGCTCTCCACTACAGCCCGAACAACTCCTCTCAACACATTTCAATTTTTTTTTTGTTTTTTTGTTTTTTACTGACTCTTTTATTTCTATTTTCCTTAGACATTTTTCTCAGTAGCTTCTGTTTTCTATTTTATGATAAGTCCTAAACATTCAGACAGATATTCCTATTCAAATGAGACAGACTTAATAAATATCTATTATCTTATTATAATAAGCTATAGCCCTGTTTATTTATAAAATTGTCCAAGATTAAACAAATTACACAGGTACCTTATGTATACAATTGTCACTTTTTTAGCCTTTTAAAATTTCTATTAATGGCTCTTGATAGGCAGCCACAATTTACATTTTAATGAAAATATATCCTGCCTTCTTCTGGGTCTATCCAGAATGCCTAAGCACAATTTCCATATATTTATGAGAAAAATGAAAACCTCAGCTCTGAAGGTTAGATGGTATGGGGTTTAATTAAGGTGATTTTTCAGAGCTAGTACAGACATAAACTGCTGGAGGTGTACATTAGTGAAAATTCAATTATAGCTACCATTTTGAAAGGGATATCATAGAGTCACCTTCTGACTTATCACTCTATAGCATCTGCCCTCTTTGCATTAAATTGGTTATATGTTTATATTACCAATCTCACAATATAATGTATTTTTAAATTAATAGGTATATTTTGGATACAAAAAGCTAACAAATTTTTCTACCAGCAGAATTTCATCTTTATATATCTTTTCAGTAAAAGTTGACATAGTAAAATAATGTTGATACAAACAGCAGTAGTTTGAATTTAATAATTACACAGTAACTAGTAATCTGCAAACTGATGAATGACTTGACTGCTCACATTTTGGTTAACCATAAGCCTGAAAACAAGCTCTCTCCTATCAGGATTCTTCATTGTGCAGAAGGACTTAAAAGTTATATAAAATTCCTAATGTTATTCACTTTTGCTTTTATTATCTGGTGTTTTAATTTAACAAATTCTTGCCTAAGCTCTTCTCCAGCATGTCTTAAAATGTGATGAAATGTCATGGCTACTTCATGGACAGAAGCAAAATTAGAATGTAATATTTTTTTACTAAAGTGTAAACTCAAGCCTTGGGCTACTCTCAAATTATGTGAATGCCGATTTTTCCACCAGTCTGATGAGGTTTCCTATCTCAGAGATGTGTCTACTGTTCCAGCAGTGGTCCATATTAATTTGGATTTCAGATTGTCAAGGACCAGCCTCAGTTTGGAGAGGAGTTCTGAGAGAGAAGGAGTATGTGGAAGTGACAAAAACAAAAGATCAGAAGTCAAATTTTGGATCCAAGTTGGCTTCTTATGTTCTGCTGGTGAAGTCTTTCTTCTAGTCTGCTTTCTCTCTGTTCTGCAATCTTTCTCTCTGATCTGCTTTCTCTGGAGATCACCAGACAGCTCTCTTTCTCTCTCCCTCTCCCTCCCTCCCTCCTTCTCTCTCTCCCTTTCTCTCTCTCTCTCTCTCTCTCTCTCTCTCTGTATGAGTGTGTGTGTGTGTGTGTGTGTGTGTTTGTACACTATGCTTAAGACAGGTTTCTAAGCAATTCTTTCTTGTTATTTTAAAGTTTTTCTCTGGATAGCTCATCTCCTGCAGATCATAAGCCCAGTCTTATTTTACATATCAGTCCAGTCATTTAGTTCAGGTATCCTTTTGATTATCCTAAAAATATGCATCACATGACCCCAACCCCTAGATTTTAGGAAATAACAAACATAGATTTTCTTTTAGCATTTCAAAAGAATTCAAAGATATGCCTACCTCTGCTAAGCACAGATGATAAGATAGCTGGGTGGGTCTCTGTCCTGAAGTTACCATTTCTACCACACCTGGGCCAAACTCTGCTTTGTCCCAGGCCAACCCTGAACTCAGGAGTTTGTCTTCCTTTGAAAACCTAAATAAAAACCTTAGCTGTGTGGGATCTCCTGTAATCCCTAAATCTCTTTATCTCCATCCTTAATATCTTTCTAACAATTTGGTTCAATGCAGCTGCCTTTGTTCCTTTAGATTTCTGAAGCCACTCATATAATTCACATTACATCTTTATTTTTTGCATAGTTGACAAATTATGTATTTTCAAACTCATGTTTTAGAGGTCTTTTCCACAACCTTAAGAGCTGTCCTGAAAGTCCCAGAATTGACCATTCTGCTAAAACATTATCCACACCTTCACCTGTGGGGCAGTGAGCAGTTCTGACAGCCAGAGTCCAGGAGAACAGCCAACTCGGGACCCCGGAGACCCACTGAGCATCTGCTCAGAAGGGAGAGTAGGTGTTCGGTGATTGCTCCTGAGACCAATGGCTCAGATTTCAGCCCAGACCCCTCACAGCTACCCCTGCAGGAGATATGAGCTCTATCAGGCAGACACTGCCTCAAACTCCCAGCATTCTAGTTGGACCTTACACACAGTCATCTGACCACAAGCCAGGCATGCCACGCCCCATACAATGAAAGGGGTGGTTTGCCCCCTCTTCACTCTCTTACTCTTACCTCTTCTCTTATCCTTCTCCTCTTACTTTTACCCCTCTCGCTCTTACTTCCTCTTGCCCTTTGCTCTCTCTCTCTCCTCTCTACTCTTTGTTCTCTTCTCTGCCTCTCTCCCTCTCCTTCTTTTCTCCCTTTCTCTCTCCTCTCCTTTCCTTCTCTCTACTTAACTAGTATATTTCCCCTTCCTACAATAAAATAACTCATTCATACTTTGCCTCCTTTTTAATTAAGGCACCGTGCAGTAAACAGGCCAGCCCTGGGAGGAGCGATAGAGACCTGGGCCTCAGCAGCAGGCCCCCTGCCACCAGGGAGAGAGAGAGCCTTAATCAGGCAGGCCAGGCCAGGGCCACAGCCCAGGCCCACCCTGCTTTTGGGACAACATTCACCTCCTGGATTTGTCATGTCTAATTATCATGGAGTCATCAAAGTTAACAAGAAAGACATTCCTAAAAGGAGTAATGTAAGATATGTACATTATTATACAAACAAGCCTCATGTCCATGGCAGTCATAAACTGTCCTGGATTCCCATGCCCACTGTCCCTGTCTCAGGGGAAGGAACCCTGTCCCCACTAAGGCCATGCCAGATTCAGCATCAGATGTTCTCTTCAATTGTCAAATGCTTCAGTTTGGAAACTATTGTTTCTAATCCCTATATGTTGTAGGCTCTTGCACTTAGATAGAATGCAACATGTCACTGTTATGATTATATAAGATTTCAGCTTTCCTGATGTTTAGAGTACTTTATTTTTATTTAAACCAAGCTGATGGCTGGTGAAATCAGACAAATTTCAGCCAGATGTAATTCTGTTGCAAGAACACATTTTCCTTGCTAGAATATGTATTATCCATCAAGAAAAAAAATGACAAAAATGTTGGCATGGATATTATGAAACTTTAATAGGGGAAACTTTAATCAATTTTGTTGATAGTGTTGTCTAGTGAACACAACTGGATGATATTCTTCAAAACTGAAGATAGAATCCAATATCTTCAAAACAGAAAATATTATTCCTGGATACATATTTGAAGGACTACAAATCAAAATTCCAATGATCTTTTCACATTAGTGTTTATTTCTGTACACATCTAGTCAGAGACCAAAAGTCCCTGGCATCTTAGTCTCTATCTTGTCCCTGGGCCATCATCTATAACTAACACTCTTTTTTCTCCTCCACTATCTTGCTTTCATCCCTGCAATTGACTTGGGACATTTTATGATAGAGGGCTTTCCAGACACCTTACAATGAGGACATTCTTTTCTGGACTTTTCACAATGAGGACACTCCTTTCTGGAAATTTTATGTTGTGAACATTCCAGTTATGCTGATGTGTAACCAAACAATAATGCAAGTTTGGCCCATGTACCTGGGCAAATACCTTTGTGGTCTGGAGTTTTAAATAGTGCCTTTCCCTAGAGTAAATTGAGACTTGATCAGAAAATTTTTTGTCTTGTCTCCTTCCTTCGAGTCTCCTGTTCCCAAATTTGTCATTGCAGTTACCTCTTTTTTGAGAACCCCTTAAGTCCTGCAGGTTGGGGTAACCTGCAGGTTGCCCAACATGGGGCTCGAGTACGAGGGGACCATTGAAGATCACTGCAGTGTTTTATTTAGGTAGGCCAACAAATTTTGTATGGACGAAGTCTTGCACAGAACCTGCTGCCTTGACTAGGGATCCTTGTGAGTTTGCAGTGATCATGGAACAAATGTTGAGTAGCCATGAACTATTTGTGGAAAGTTTGAAAAAGGCTTTAAAGACGTGAGGGATAAAGATTAAAATACATGACTTATTTTGATTTTGTTAAAGAAATTTTGTCCACAGTTAAGAATTGTATTAGGCAAGAGGAATACGGCTTAGAAGAAAAGAAAAGAGAGAGAGAGAGATGCTAGATATACAAATGACATGAGAAAGAGAAATTAAGAGAGAAGAAAAATGGATTTGGGAGCTCTCTAGGGACAGAAGGAAATCGAGAGCCATCTTGCTTCCTCTCTGACTCCTATAGGAGACATCCTTAGTTCTGGTTAGAAGAAGTTCTCTACCGTCTCTGTGTTCTCTGTCCTTGAAATCAACTCTGACCCAATAGGGAATGAGGAAGAACAGGCAGAGTGCAGTAAAGGAGCCAGGGTGACCGAAACTTACACCCTGAAAATCCAAAGAGCCAAGGATGAGGGTAGAGGTCTCCAAGACTAATGGGAGATTGGCTGGCAAAAAGACTAGTGAGATAAACTGATAAATTATTTAATGGATTATTGAAAAACCCACCAAAAAGTAATGTCACCTGGTACTTTAAAAAGAAAACAATAAAGGCATTGTACGACATAGCCTATCAGTTAACACCATGAGCAGAGTAAAAAAGCTCATCAAGGATATGAAAAAGATCAAATTGGATGACAAGGAGACCTCTGACTCAGTGGAAAAAGAGCTTGGCTAATTGCATAGCTAAGAATAAGGTTAAATACAAGGAAGTTAAAATTGACATCCCATTAACAGCACCTCAGCATGTGGAACTGATCGTAGAGAGATCATCACAAAAGGAAATACCTAGTATTCTCATGAAGACTATAGTCGATATAGATAAAGACAGACTTAAGTGCAAAAGGTTTGAAAGACACCCAAGAGGGGAGACCCTCTCTCAAGTCACAGGAGAACACGGCCACCCAAAGACTCCCAAGAGACCAATCTTGATGCAACAGCATGAGGTTTATTTTGGGACTAGCACACTAGGGTAGAGACTTGTAACCCACGCTCAAGAAGTGTAGGGTATTTAAAGGAAAAAAAAAACACAAACCAGGGGGAGTGAAACGAATTCCAACCCAAGTTATTCAGTGAGTTAGGGAGGGGAACATATTCATTTTAGGAATGTAATCTACTGAATCATCTACTGGTTAGCAGGGTGGAGAGCCTCGTGAACCAGTTGACCTTCATTCCTAGTTTCACCCTCAATGTGGTTCAGTCAGGAGGGGCAAGTTTTGGGAACCAGAGCCCTTAGGCTCTGAGTCAGCCAAGTTCCTGGAACCCAGAGCTCTGAATCAGTATTTTTAGTTTTTCTCAGTCTGCTAGGGTCAAAAAAACCTTTTTTTTATATCTTTCATACTTTTCAGGCTAGCCATGAATATTACAAAAAGGATGGAAGAACTCTAATCCTTTAAAAAAAAATGCCCTCTGAGCCTATATGTTCTTTACAATGAGGTATAAAAGCTACATCATCATGCATAGGAATTGGCAGCCAAACTCTGTAGCATCTGGGTGATTCACTTGGTGTTTTTGAAGAGACTGGATTGTTGGAGGTTGAGTTTTGCTTTCCAAAGTTCTGGCATGCTCTAAACAGCTATCTTAGGATGACCCAGGCTTGCTAACTGTGGTTCAAAAGCAGGGAGACACTTAAAAACTTTGTAATGTGAATGTAATTTTCTTTTTTGGTATTGATTTTAAAGAGATTGGATTGCTTAAAATTGGATTTTGCTTCCAAAAAGTTATGATTATGTCTTAATATTACAAAACAAACTTTAAAAGTATGGTTAAAATTGCCAGTGTTCCATTGGCTGCAGTTTGCACTTTGATCAAAAGCTCAGGATTCTTGACTCATCCATATTTTGAAATTAGGATGATCACAAGAGTAGTAAAAGTTAAAAAGAGCTGTGGCCAGTATGGGCCTGCTGCCCCCTTTTACACTTATTAGATAGAGTGGTAGAAGCAAAATTTACGCCCCTAAGATTGGAAAGTAGATCTCAGTGAAAATTTATTTGGTATCAAACAGGCTCTTGATGAATTGTTTCAAGTAGTTTGTACTACTAAAAACAGCTAGTAGATCTTAAAAACAGTTCAGAGACCCTCAAGCAGAGGTTCCTTTTGTTACAGAATTGTCTTATGAGAATGCTAATGCAGCTCTCTGTGGCCATCTGCTCATAAAAAGCAAAGACAGACTTATCTGAATATATTTGTCTTTGTGCAAAAATTAGACCCTCATACAATCAGGGTTTAGCTGTTTTCTGACTTGCAGGTGACAACAGTACATTCAAGGAATGCTTTCATAGCACCACAGTTATAAGGAGAATTTTAAGTAGAAATCATCTTCAGAAAGACCTCCAAAGATTAGAGGCTTAGATGGACAATAGAATTGCCCTTGGAAACTCTCCTCACTGCAGGAGGTTTAATCTTTGGGCCTGTGCCTCAAGCTATATGCTCAGATTGAGAATTACACTTGAGGTAAAGCAAAAGAGCAGCCTCTCCACAAGGCTTTTGAGGCATTTCTTTTGATTTGCAAACCCTGCCTAGGAATGTCTTTGTGGCCTCTCCTCTCCTTGCCTATGGGGAATTGTTTTTAAGGCAAAACAGCATTATCATAGATCTATCCAGGTGTTGTTCAAAGTAACTTTAAACTTAAAATTTATAAGAGGTCAATGAGGCTGTGGAACTTGTAGAGGCATTACAATCTGGTCTGCCTACTCCTTATAGAATTGTTGTGTATTTAGAAGGTTGTTTTTTCCTCTGCATCCTGGTAATTGCAAAGGGTTTGCTTCTAGAGAGTTTGTAATCGTTAGAAAGTTTTGACTTTTGGAATGTCTAATAGCCTTACACTATGTTTTAAAATATGTCTCTGTTTCAATACAAGAAGCTAGGACTTTGAATTTTTCAGTGTATGTTGATTATTATTTGGACAGTATCATATTATTAGCTAATTCCTCTGAAGGGGAATTTTAATATCTATACTCTTACACAACAACGAGCTTTAAATTTTTTTGAGTAAGTTTTTGCTCCAGAAAAGTTTCAAAGACAATATCCTTTTCAATATTTGGGGCGTCAGTTATATCCTAGAAAGGGTAGTGGTACAGAAAATTCAAGAAAGAAAAGATGATCTGCTTGCTTCAAATTAATTTCTAAAGCTTCCAGGAAATGTTAATTGGCTAAGACTGTTACAACCTGAGTGGATGCCCCACTCGTGAAGAATCAGGAAGGAGACTGCTGCAAAAGCATGAGGTTAATTTTTATTTGAAACTGGTATACCAGGGTCAACTCTGTAATCGGGAATCAGAGCGACCCCCAGGAAACAGAGCTCTAAGGTTTTATACCATTTCAGAACAGAGTTTTACAGCTTAGTTACAATTTACACTGTGGGCTGGTTTATCTTGTTCATTGTTCCCCTAGTATCTATTGACTTTTCTTGGCTGAGATAAGACACCTGTGACGCTCAGGAGGGGTGGGGGAGATCCGCTCTCCCAGGCCACTTCTCCTGGAAAGTGCATTCCTTGGGGATGGGTGTATGCTCTGTAAACTCTCCTAAAAACCCCTTTGTTTAAGGATAAGTGGACTTCCTTGCTTTCTGATATTTTTATGGAGTATCTCCGTTTTCTACATTTCTACAAGACTTCACCTTAAGCTCACCACAGGACTAAAGCCTTTGTTGGATATTGTCAAGGGGGATGCAAATTAACTGTTGAGAGACAAACAGCTTTGCAGAAAGTAGAGGAAGCTTCTTTAATCAATTGTTACCCATTGTAATCAAATGTTAGTTATTGTTACTCAATGTGCCCACAACAATTCTTTGGCAATAGAGAAATTAATGTGGATTCATCTTTATCTCCAAGTAAAGTTTTAACATCCTATTATGAAGCTGTTGTGGTGAAAGTATTTCAAAAAGAATGTCTTAAAAACCTGAGGAGACATCTATTCCATGTTTCAAACAGCAATTGAATTGGTTATTGCAGAATATTGATTGATATTTGGCCTATTGTACAGTAAATGTTTTAGACGAAATTGATAATCATTATCCAAAAGCAAATTGTTAAACTTAGCTTCTATGCATGCTTTTATATTTCCTGTGAATTTATGTATGCATCCCATAAGGAATACATCTACAGCCCTTCTATGGTAGAAAAGTATATGTAATTGGATCACATGTTTAGCACAAATAATTGAACTATGTGCTATAGTCACTGTTTTTAAAGTGCTAAAATCAAACTTTTAATTTATATACTGATAAACAATATATATAACTCAGAGTTTACAGTTGCTTAAAATTTTCCCTTTTTAGATATTGCTAATTCTCAAATTTTGCAATTGTTTATACGTATACAACTCAAGTTAAGAGAAAGTACTGTTCTTTGAACATTTAAGAACTCATCCTAGACTGCTTGGACAAGAACCCTTAAGGCAATGCTACAGCAAATTTGTATCCCAGGAAGATTATAGGCTTCACAAAACAACAATTGGACGTATAATCTCATTCCTTACATCATCAAAATAGTAATGGCTTGAGATAATAATTTGGTAATTTTAGAGAATGTGCATTTCAAATTGTAAAGACTTGTTCTCAATGTCCTCAGTTTCTACCTGTCCCACATAATGGTGTTAATTCTCAGGGACTTATACTTAATCAATTATTGCAAATGGATACTCCTATTTTTGATTTTAGAAAAATAAAATATGCATATGTGACTATTGATACCTTTTCAGGCTTTTAATTTACAATTGCCTTAAAAGCAACTAAAAATGCCATCATTGCCTACATTATTTTTCTATGCTTGATGTTTCATATCAGGTTAAAACAGATAATGGAACTGACTATTACAGTCAAGCATTTGAGATGATTTGTCAATAATTTAATGTTGCTGGGATTCCTTATAATTCTCAGAACAAGGAATTGTTGAACATGTGCACCACACTCTGAAAAACGTGGCTTTAAAAAGAACAAAAAAGGGAGAATTATATCCCTGTGCACATTATTTAAATCATGCTTTTTATTTTAAAATTTTAAAATTTGGATAGCAAGGAACTCTTTGCTGAGTTTCTACAGCATCCTACATCTAGGCATACTTATGTCTAGGTGAGATGGATGGATCCACTTATTGGCATATGGCATAATCCTGATCAGGTAGTATTTAATTTGAGGAAGAAGGAATGTTTGTGTTTTATTCCACAGAATGCTGCATGAGCTTGCTAGCTGCCAGAGTGATTGGTGTGACATGCTGATCTGTGAGCTTGCTGAGTCCTCTGACAATGGTGACAGGGAAAGTGTTGTTTTTATGCAAACAAGTCCTGGATTGTGGGTGACCAAATCTGAAAACACCAACAAGAATTAGAGAAGAGATGTCAGTAACTTTTCAACAACCCCATGTGGAGTGCATGGAATGGAATTCTGCCCTATCTTCTCCCCTTCCCTGGCCTAGTGATTGGCTCACTAATTCTACTATTGCTTGGCCCTTTTCTTTTTGATAAAATTATGGTCGTTATTAAGGGACACAGATTCAATTAAGGCCCAACCTTTGCAGATTCATTACCACCGGCTGGCAATGTCAGATCTGGGAGATGGCTTTGATGACATTCTTACACAGGATCCTTAAAATAACCCAACTCATACTTGGCCCTTCACCTTTCCAGTGTGATGGACTGGATGGCCATTGACAGGCAACTGAGAGGAGGAAGCTGCCCTTAGCAAGAATGGCAACTTAAGACAGGGAAACCCACTAAGTTGATGAGTTGTACCCCATGACAGGTCAGATCATTCTGGGCATATTGTCCTTGCAACCTCTCTGACCTAAGACAGGCACAGAACCCTTGGAGTCTCTAGGGCTAAGCTGATTTGGGCATTGCCACCCTAAGTATGCCTTGATTCTGTATACAAAAAAGGGAGACCTGTTGGGGACCAAATGCCCCTGGCATCTTAATCTCCATCTTGTCCCTGGGCCATAACTAACACTCTTTTGTCTCTTCCACTATCTTGTTTCTATCCCTGCAATTGACATTTTATGATAAAGAGCTTTCCAGACACCTTACAATGAGGACATTCCTTTCCGGAGTTTTCACAATGAGGACACTCCTTTCCAGACATTTTATGATGTGGATATTCCAGTTATGCTGAAGTGTAACCAAACAATACTGCAGTTGTGGCTCCTGCACCTGGGCAAATACCTTTGTGGTCTGGAGTTTTAAATAGTGCCTTTCCCTAGAGTAAATTGATACTTTACCAGAAAAGTTTTTATCTTGTCTCCTTCCTTTGAGTCTCTTGTTCCCAAATTTGTCCTTGCATTCCCTCTTCTCAAGAATCCCATTAAGTCCTGCAGGTCAGGGCACACTTCTTACAACAATTAAGAAATAAAATCATTCTGAATATTTATGAACTGATTACTACACACAGAAAATTTAGTGTAATATTTTATAGCCACAAAAAATGAAATCATGACACACATGGGAAAAGTAGATATAAAGTATAAATTACTATATCTAGAAAAGAAAATCAGACTTAGAAACAAGACAAACACTGTATGGTTTCTTTTATATAAAAAGAATATGTCAGTGGTGTTCATGAGAGGAAGAAAGGGAGACAAGAAAGAGGATGGAGAGAGCTTATGAGTAGAAGGTAAAAGGTTAAAAAGTAATGAGATTTTGTGACATGTAAAAAGAAGGAAAATATATTTAAGTGAAATAAGAATATAAGGAAATAGAGTATATGTAAGACAGTAAGGTAGTCATATATAAGTAAGAAAAAATATTATAACATATATGTAAGAAAATATCATAATGAAACTAATCATTTTGCATCACTGTAGCTATGGTTTAGAATAAAAGACCTGTCCATGATTGAGCTATTCAACATTTCATCATGAATCTGAGAATGGACTATGAGATACCAAAGCATCCTTAGAGATTATTGGTAGTTAATGCCTTCAGAGTTTGGGAGTGCCATTTTATTCATTGAAGTAGCCACTGTAAATTAACTTAAAGAAATATCCTCTACCTTCAGGCAACTGTATTATAAACTAGTTTGTCCCACACAAAAGGAAGACATAAAATTGCTTATAAGAGAAGACAAACATTAGGTAGAGCTTGGGGAACTCTACAGAAGAAGGGGAGGAAGGATTTTAGGAGCTGGAGGGGTGGAAGACACCATGAGACTATGGCCCACAGAACCAACTATGATGGATTCATAGGGTCTCACAGAGGCTAAGGAAGCAATCACAAAGCCTTCCTTTCGAAGGTGCTAGGTCCTCTGAAAATATGTGGTCATTCTTTAGCATAAGGTTTTTATGGTGCTCCTTATAATAGGAGTCAAGTATCTCTGAGTCATCTGCCTGCTCCTACAACTCTTGTCCTACTAGGTTGAATTTTCCAGCCTGAATATGAGCCTTTATGTCTAGTCTTACATCTTTCT
>JADRCC010108469.1:0-12942 GCA_019843855.1 Hylomyscus alleni
ATGTATATTGTTTTATAGTTATATACTATATATGGATATTATATAATATATTTTATATAAGATAATATATAATAAATACAATTAATATATGCTATATATTATATTATATACCACTATATTGCATATATTTGGTAAACATATAGAGACATATATATTTATTTATATTATATATTTTATATAAAATATATATTATATTATATATAATATATATTATACATAGTATGTTGAATGTATGATATATAATGTATGTTATGTTTGATATTATATGTAAATTATATATTTAATATAATTTTTATATTTAAATATTTAAATTGTTATTTGGTATACTCTCACTCTCTTTTTTGACTTATTTTTTGAAACAGAGTCTTTTTAGAGCCTCCTGCCAGCCTTCTGAGCACTGTATTTACAGATGTACACCACTAAGTCAAGCTGCATTTATATCTTTAATGGTTTTTATGATTAGAGAGAATAGGAATGTAGTTCTGTAAATCTTCGGTGATAAGCAAAGGTATCTAGCCTTCATGTTATCAATAGTTGTTCTGTTGTTAGTAGAGGTGATAATTAAGTTTGAAGTTCTTATGTATGATGCAATGCTTTGGGAATACTAGACCTCTTGAGTTCTTGTGTACTCAACCTATGAATTGCTTGCTAGTCAAACAAGCCTGTTAAGAGTTTGTTTCTTTGCTTGTTTGTCTGCTTTGGCTTGAATGGAATATATAGCCATGTAGATCTCTGTTTAGTTGGAGGAAAGCCTGGTCTACAATAGTAACTTTCAGAAGGCTATGCAATGAGGTCTTATTTCTATCAAACCAGACCAAATAAAACAACAAACTTAAAATGGAATAAAGGGATAGAGGTGTAACTTAATAGTAAAGTGCCCTTAGTTCTAATTTCCTGGTCTGGAAAACAAAAACAAACAAACAAAAAAGTCAGAAAAAAGAATAGAATAGGAAGATAGGAGCTTCATCCAAGAGAGTAAAAGCAAAATATTTTATCGTAAGGAACCTGAAATAATTTACATTATTTCCACATAGTATTCCTTATGTAGATACTAAGTTTCTTTTTAAGATTTATTTATTTATTATATATGTAAGTAACTGTAGCTGTCTTCAGACACCTCAGAAGAGAGCATCAGATCTCATTAAGGATGGTTGTGAGCCATCATGTGGTTGCTGGGATTTGAACTCAGGACCTTCGGAAGAGTAGTCAGTGCTCTTAACTGCTGAGCCATCTCTCCTGCCCCCGATACTAAGTTTTTATATATATTGAGACAAGTACTAAAGTATTTAGGGGCTTGGTTTAGAAGCACATGCCTGATAATCCCAGTACTTTGGTGATTGAGACAACAGAATCACAAGTTCAAGGCCAACCTGGGATCCATGGCAAGACCCTGTCTCAAAAAGATTTAAAAATAGTTGGGAATTTAGTTTAAAAGTAGTATACTTGACTATGAAGCATAAGACCCTGGGTTTGGTTCCCAGTGCCAAAACATAGAATAAAATAAATATAATACAATAGTCTTGAGCTCCTGAAGTACACCTCCAAGTGTTTCCAGAGAGGGTTGCTATGTGGGACAGTGACTGAAATGAAATTGGGGTCCCAGATGAAAAAAAATCTGAAGAAGCCAGCAGACATTAGATTCCAGCATCCACCTGTCAACATGAACCTGATGGTAGCAACTCTCCAGGGAAGATCTAGATCTTCAGCACCTGATGGGGACTACCAGAAGCTTCCAGAAGACATCTTTCTGTCTGTTGGTTTTATTTAATATAATATGAACTTTTAGCAGATAGTTCTAACATTTCTTTTTGTGTCTTTTTATTAGCTATTTTCTTTATTTACATTTCAAATGTTCTAATATTCTAAAAGTCAGTTATCCTTTTTGCCTTTCACCTAAATTTTAATAGATTTTAATTAGCTTATAACATTGTAGGTTTCCTTATGATATTTACCTACATAATTTTGGCTAACTGCACTCCTCTCTTCTCCCTCATATCCCTGATCTCCCTGATCTTTACTTGCCAGCACACTTGCACCCTCAATAATCCCCCTTCCTCTTTCATAGCATGTGTTCTAGTGTTCTCTCCAACTTAAAGCTTCATTTCCCTGTCTCTTATGGGCCTCTTACTAGTTTCCAGGCCTCTAGATACACCCACGCTCACATAAAGTCACATACATAAAAACTTAGGTGCTAGAATTCATTTATGTAATGTTTGTCTTTTATGCACTATGGCTAATCGACCTTACATTTGTTAATGCTTATCTTAATGTATTATTCTCCAAAGTTTGTACTGTTTTTATATATTTCATGTTATCTACATCAATTTTACTACACACACACACACACACACACACACACACACACACGCAGGCACGCATATATGCACACATTTTTTGTGTGCAGCTGGGGAATCTCACCCAGGATCCTTCAGATTCTGGGTAAGCACTCCACTACTAAAGTACCAACCTTCTGGTGTCAATTTCAATTTTGCTTTGCCTTTTCTCATTAAGAAAGTGTCATTTGAGCAATGATTATGATGGTAATATAGTATTATTTAGGAACTAGCCAAATTTGTCTAAAACAAAAATATATCTTCTCATCATATCAATATTTTTTCTAAGAGAAATATTTCAGGGTAGACATTTTTATATTTCCTCAAAATCAAACATATGATTAAACCTTAGACCATAAGGAAATTTTCTATAAGGAAAATTTTTAAAAGGCTGTATGTGATATATTTAGGATTTATATATTTGTCTGTGAAGATGTCTCCCAAACTAAAGTTCACTTTAAGATATATTTTTCTCCATTAGTCTTTGCTCGTTCTACCATATCTGAATTTGTAATATTAATAAAAAGATAAGTACCTATTATTAGAATGCACTGCTAACTTTTCACTTTGTTAAGTACAAAAATGCCAAATTTCTTAGTGAATACTAAAGCTGTGCAAATGTTAAGAATATGAATATTAAAGGAATAAAAATAAAAATGTTCTCATCTATTTTTTGAGACAGCATTTCAGCCCAAACTGTCTTCCAACTTACTATGTAGTTGAGGATAACATTATCATTCTTCTTCTTCTTCTTCCTCTTCCTCCTCCTCCTCCTCTTTATCTTCTTCTTTTCTTCTTCTTCTCCTTCTCCTTTTCTCCTTCTCCTTCTTCTTTGTTATTATTATTATTACTGAGACAAGGTCTTGCTATGTATTCCTAGCTATACTGGAATTCACTATTTAGAACAGACTGGTCTCAAACCCTGTGATCCACCTGCCTCTGCTTCCTGAGTGCTGGGATTAAAGGCATGCGCCACCATGCTGAGGTTGACTTTAAACTGCCTCTGTCTCCAAGTTGGGGCTTTTATGAGTGTGCATCACTACATCCAGTTTATATGGTGGTGGGAATGAACTCAGGGCTCAGGCAGGCTAGACAACAGCTCTACCAACTGAGCTACATCCTCGGCCCTCTCAATTATTTCTTAAGAGAAACAGAACAATCTAGAAATAACCTTATCTTTTAATGTATATTTTAATATCACCTACTTAAAAACCTGGATTAAAAATATAACCAACTTTATTTTCTGTGCTTGAGGTTGAACTGGTAAATGCTAACAAATTTTGGGTTAAGCCTCTAATACCCAAAATTACTTGAAAAGCTTAATGAAAAACAAAATAAGCTATTTATTTGTTTGATCTCAGCAGGATTCAAAGAAAGACAATTAACAAATGTCAAGTGTCAAATATATTTTTAAAAGACGAAAGTCTGGCTAAGTCTGAAGAAACTGAAGACATGGAACTGAGTGTACTTGACTATTCTGGAATTCTCTATCTTCACTGTTTGCATACTGTTTTGCCTAGTATTTCTTCATACTTCTCCTGAGAAAGAATTTTAGAGGCCAAATGTTTTAGGTATTTAGGATATTTCTTACAATACTGTGTTTAGAATAGAAAAAAATATCCCAGAAAAAGCTTCAGTGCACACAAATGGTTAGTCATGTACACAAAGATGTACATTAAAGTTCATTAAAAATGAACTTAATGGAGATCATCTCCATTTATCGTAGGTCCCATGTCATACATACATCTATGAAACATAGGAACAAATGGACACAAATCACCAGGTGGTAGTATAACTTGATCCCATTCAATTAAACTGCATGCCTCAGAGTGAACTGTTTGTTCCCATGACTATTCATGTCAGATACTATATATTGGCTAGTATTTAAAAAAAATATTACATAAACAAGTTATAAAATATTCTCCAGTTCATTCCAAGGCAGATCTATATTATTTTAGAACTCTTACTAAAGAACACTGCCAGAAATCCCTTTTATCTTCTATGTAGCCTCTATTTTGCTCCTTCCTCTTCTAAATTTGATCATGTTCCTCTCCGATCATTGAATAAACTGAGGTGTAAATCAATGGCACTGCTGGCTAAAGTGTAACACTGCAGCACAACACAGACAAGTCTCTGGGTTCAATCTATGACATCAAAAAGAAAAAAAAATAAAGGAATGGGTAAGGGGAAGGAGAAAAGCTTAAGCAGTGAGGAGAGGGGAAGCAAGAAAAACAAACGGCAGTGTTTCCCTTTGAGTTCCCAGTGGGTATTGACACCTCCTGCTATATTCCTGAAATGTAGCCTGCTGTACTTCTAAGGAGTACCCTGCACTCAAACTGCCAGCAGTCCACTTCTGAACTGCTGGACCTTAAGCAAGGCTCTTAACCTCCATGCGCTTCAATTCCCTAAGTGGCTAGCCCTATGGGAAGTTAGCTATAGATCCTGCCTCACTGTGATTCTTCGAAGAAATAGGATCTCATACAGGTCAAATGTCTGCCTAGCATCCCAATGCTCTAGAAGCATGAGTAGTTACTATTTCTCAATTAAGATGTATCCTGCTCAGCCTGTAGCACAATCTAAGAAATGTAAAAAGGAAGGAAATGGTTCTGAGTTTCTTCAACTTCTTGGGGATATTTTCAGATTTAAACCTTCTCATAAATCTTTACAGATGCCATAGACTTTCATGAGTTTCTTTATCTACTTTCTATCTACCCTCCAGCAACAATATAACCTTGGGGGAGGGAAGCAAAAAAATGATAATATAGAATTGATAGGACTTTAGACAACATAGCAGAACCAGTCAGGTTTAAAAAGAATGTACCCAAATGTATAAAAAGATATTTGGCTGAAATCTACAACAGACAGGTCAGAAGCAACATGGGACACAATCATATTACTGTAAAAGGTTTTATTGGTTAATCATTCTTTCACCCTTCAGCCCCATCCAGTCACTTGTCCTGCTTTTCTGATCACTCTAAAAGCTGAAATATAGTCCCCTCTATGGAGGATAAAAAAAGCAATGTGGACATCAATATGTTTCAGCACACCTTTATTAGGCACTATGTCACAGTGCTAGGAGTGCTGGTTTGCAACAAGGGAGATTTTTCTAGGGCTCCACAGGGTAGTCCTTTTTCAAGACCACTGGGGCACTCATGGACTTGAAATGCCGCTGTCCATCTAAATACAACATGGACTCTGAAACACAAGAAAGACTCCTCTGAAGAAATTTGCAGCAGTTTGGACAACCATACAGATGAATGACTAATTGGGAATAATAGCACAATACTGTTTATGCAAAATCAACTACAGGGATGCACTTTGGGGACTAGAGTTACACAACTAACCTAAGAGAGAAGCCCCTGACTGCATGTCGTTTTTCTGGCTGCACTAGTCTTTCATTATCAGTGGCTGCTTGCAGTTTGCACCAGCTCTGTGTACACAGCTGTGCAAAGCAACAAGAGCCATTCCTGGGGGCCAAAAAAGTATATTTGGCCTTCAGGGCTACAGAACTTCAAAACTATAATCTCCCAAAGACATGTGCTTGGGCTAACAGGCTTGGAGACACTGGTGAGGATAATTTAAAAGCAAGAGGGCTGTAGCTCAGTGGTAGAGCACATATCTAGCTCATGTGAATCCCGGGATTCGAGGATCATTTAAAAGAAGAGGGCTAAGAATATAGCTCAATGACAGAGTACTTCCCTAACATATGCAAATCCCTGGGCTCAGGCCTATAACACAAGGGGGTGCTGGGAGTGGTCTTGAAAATTTCTTCTTCTCATTAGAAGGAAGCAATCATCACAGCTTACCTCCATATGTTTTGGGGAAAATCATGGGTACTTCTTTTTCCGACATGAATGTAAAATGAAAGACATTGGTGGTCATATGCTCACGACTGTCAAGAGAGGCCACTTCACTATGAACTCTCACTTGAATGTAATTGTCCTGGGTGAAGCATACCTAAAAGATTATAGACACAAGATTTTTTTCAGTTGCTTTAAGAGTGGGAATGAAGACACTATTGTGGATGCCAGCAAGTGCTGGTTGACAGGAGTCTGATATAGCTGTCTCCTGAGAGGCTCTGACAGTGCCCGACTAATACAGAAGTAGAGGCTCATAGCCATCCATTGGACTGAGTACAGGGTCCCCAATGAAGGAGCTAGAGAAAGGACCCAAGGAGCTGCAGGGTTTGCAGTCCCTTAGGAGGAACAACAATATGAACTAACTAGTATCCTTAGAGCTCCCAGAGACTAAACCTCCAACCAAAGAGTACACATGGTGGGACTAATGGCTCCAGCAACATATGTATAGCAGAGGATGGCCAAATCGGTCATCAATGGGAGGAGAGACCCTTGGCCCTGTGAAGGTTCTATGCCCCAGTGTAGGGGAATGTCAGGGCCAGGAAGTGGGAGAGGGTGGGGTGGCGAGCAGGGGGAGGGGGGAAGGAACAGAGGTTTGTTTTATTTTTATTTTATTTTATTTTATTTATTTTTGGAGGTGAACCTGGGAAAGGAGCTACTGTAAATAAGGAAAACATCTAATAAAAAAAAAAGAATGGAGAATGAAACCAGTCATAAGAGAAACACAGAAGGTAAAAACTTCTTTTCCAGACTCAAATGACAAAAATTAGTTTTCACCCCTCATAATACACCTACCTGTGAAGAAAGAAAGAGCAATGAGCCAACTTCAACAGGTTTCTGAAACATGATATCATCTACTGTTACCACATATGGCCGGGAACCGCTATTGGAGAAAGCCCAAAATTGGAGTAAGTTGCAAAATTCAGGTCTCAAATGTTTTCCTTAATAATTAACTGATATAAAATAACAATGATCAAAAAAGAGAAAATTATCAAATGCAGCTACTATTGAGTGTGACATTAATTAAAGCAAAATTGTGGGGCTCGATATGCTCTAAATATATTGTATGGATGTATAACATTATCTAGGAATATATAATGAAAGTTTTACATTAAAAAATATTATCAGAGGCATTTGACTTTGATTTCAGAAGACTGTTTCCCTGACTTAGCCCATTAATTAAAGACCTACTGAAAAAATATGGCAATATGTAAAAAAGAAAAGAAAGAGTGATTTTGGACCTATAAAGATCACAGTGTCATCTCTTACATTTGCCATTAGTATAATTATCTCTCCACCCTAATCTTACAGTGTAGTTCACACCCAGACTGGTTTAAAAATGTTTCCTTTTAGTGGACTGGAGTAAGTCACTTCTCAGAAGATAACTTAAGTCAAACTTACCCAAAGCTACAAGCAGTAGCCCACGCAAGTTCATATGCTTTTCTCATAAGAAAACCACCAAAGATTCGATTGAAAATGTTTCGCTCCTATAAAACATACATGAATATTAATAAAAGTCTATGGTTATCCTTATATAGAAAACAAGGAAATTAACAATGCTGTAGAAAATGTCTGTTTAAACGTGTCAAAGTTTAGACAATTATCATGAATGCAATCTATCAAATTTAAAAGTTCACAAAGTTCGAGTACCTGAGGGTGACAAATATCCAAACTCTTGAGTTTTGTATCCTCCATCCACACTGCCTTAGGAGGCAAAATTCGACTCTGAAAACTTATAGTCCTGTGCAAGTGGAGATGAATGAAATACAGCCTGTTACTGCTATGTTTTCACTGTTTAAAGAGGTTACAAACATTCTCTATGCAAGTGTGGCTCTGGAAAAGACCTTGGACTCGAATACTTTCTCAATTTGGGAGTCTGACAATCTTAACTTACTTTGGATCCAGTGTGCTAAGAAATAGTTCATGTATGATATTTCTCTCCTCAGAACTGGGAGCCACTTTCAGTAATGAGCTGGTGCTAAAGGCAATCCTTCGGCTCTTGTTCACTGAAGTATACAAAAATGAAGAACTATGATCAGGAAGGTCACCCGACAGCATCTAGGGTGCCTTGCAACCCACAAAGTATTTCTCAGATTCAAAATCCCACTAGAATAATTTATGCATATATCCAAGGGAAGGCCACAGCAATCACATACAATTTCCAGAGATGGAACTGGGACATAGTTGTATAGTAAAGCACTTTATAGAACTTTAACTGATATAAAATAACAATGATCAAAAAAGAGAAAATTATCAAATGCAGCTACTATTGAGTGTACAACCCAGCACCACAAAAAAAAACCTTAATTTTTTTCCATTGAATATTTTTCTTTTCCTATCTATCTATCTATCTATCTATCTATCTATCTATCTATCTATCTATCTATCTATTTTTGTTTTTCGAGACAGGGTTTCTCTGTGTAGCCTGGCTGTCCTGGAACTTACTCTGTAGTCCAGGCTTTCCTTGAACTCAGAGATCTGCTTGCCTCTGCCTCTGGTTCCGAAGTGCTGGGATTAATGGCTTATTTTATATTTATTTTATGTACATTGATGTTTTGATTGTATGTATATCTGCATGAGGGTATCAGGAGCTCTGGAACTGGAGTTACAAATAGTAGTGAAGTGACATACTGGAAATTGAACCTGGGTCCTCTAGAAGAGAAGCAGTGCACTTAACTGCATCTGTCCAGCCTGAATATTTTCTTTCAGATGGAAATTCTATCAGTTTAGTATGAGAACACTGGTTATCATCCTGATCTACAGCCCTGATCTGACTAGTACTTACACAACTAAGATATATTTCCTATTTCATAAAAAATAGCTACCTGTGTTCCAGTAAATGGCTCTGCTTCCATGTACATACTGGCAGCACTAAGTGGATTTAGTGAGTTTTTAAAAGAGTATTGAAGTTAGCAGGGAAAAGAGGGCAGTGGGTGGGGAGGAAAGGAAATGAAGGAGGATGGGGGAGACTTAATCAAAACATATTATATACATGTATGAAATTCTCAATCAATAAAAAATAAAAAGACAGCTGGGCAATGGTGGCACACACCTTTAATCCCAGCACTTGGGAGGCAAAGGCAAGTGGATTTCTGAGTTTGGGGCCAGCCTGGTCTACAGAGTGAGTTCTAGGACAGCCATGGTTACTCAGAGAAACCCTGTCTCGAAAAACAAAACAAAACAAAACAAAACCAAAAAATAAAAAGACAAATTGCTTCACTTAATACTGTACCATCAATAAAATTGTTCAAAGCACGAGTTCCATGGGATAAAGTACAATTCACTTGGCTATCAAAAAAATCCTGGCATGGGTAAAGCATTTGACTATTATAAGGAATCCATATAATCTTCAATAATCCCTTCTATAGTAAAATTAATATACTTTAATTTTTTTATTTCACTATAAGAAAATTAACATACATTCTCCTTGTGTAAAGAGCTCTTCTTCTTCTTCATTTTCAGGAATGAGAGGATTTACAAATGCCGGCCTAAAGAAAACAGAAAAATTTAGTTTAAGTTATTGGCTTGATGATTCACCTCTGCAATCCCAACATTAGAGATGCTGAGACACAAGGATGTCAAGTCTTAGGCCAATCTGGCCATAAATAAATAAATAATATAACAAACCAAAAAAAATCCCACAGTGTATGTTATTATCTAATAAAAAATTAAGATGAATACCTGCTTCCTAATTTTAAGGTTTTCATCATGGTTATGTCTCAATGGTTGACTGCTGGGTCTGGCATGTGTAAGGACCTAGGGACCAGCATTACCAACATGAAAAAATCTACTTTTGCCATCTGTTTTATGCAATGCTTACTGATAGCCTCACATAAGGAGACTGGAACAATTAAGTAAGCCTTCTGTTGATAGACCTAACTATACACTAGAAAGCTCATATTATAAAAAGAATACTGAATTTGGGTATAGCAGCATACAGCTGTAATCCTAGCACATGGGAGATAGAGGAAGGAGGACTAGAAGTTCAAGATCATCATCATGAGTTGAGTCCAGCCTGACATCCATAAGTCCCTGTCCAAAAAAGGGACAAAGAAAACAGGATACAGGTACTTACCACATTAAACCTGATTCTACCCATGAGAACACAAATACAAGTTTAGGATGAACCCTACAAAAATCTCAATGTCTTCAAAGATAGAAAACAGTATGTGTACTTCTGCTAAACAAACACAATTGCCAAATGTAATGCAGGATCCTTCAGTGCTCCAGTTATCAACCCATTAGTTGTGACTCCCACGAGGGTTGCATAGCAGGTATCCTGAATGAATATCAGATACTTATATCATGATTCATAGCAGTCATGAAGAAACAACAAAATAATCTTATAATTGTGGGTCATCACAACATGAGGAACTACATTAAAGGGTCCCAATGTCAGGAAGGTTGATAACCACTGCTTTGATGGGTCCTGAATCTGGGGCAGGACTTCAGGAAGATATTTTAGGAACATCTGGTGAAATCCAAGTATGGATCATATATTAGATTTATATAATTGCTATACTGTTAATGTTGGAAACATTGTGATATAAAGACATTGGAATCACGTAGGAGGATTACTTTGTTCTCAAGAGACAAACACTAAACTAGTAACAGATGAAGTCAACCAAAACTCACATTTAAATGACTCAGAGATAAATGGTCCATGTGTATATTTACAAATGGTAAGAAAGGAAGATAAATGTGGTACTATACTGACCAGGGAATTTAGGTAAAAGGTATACAAGGGTTCCCTGCACTGTTAAAAATTCTTCAAAATAAAAAAACCACAAATAATAAATATGATGACTCATTAAAATGATAAATAAAATAAAAAATAAAAATTCTTCAAAATAAAAGAATGAACTCATCAGAAATAAAAATTAAGAAACGATGTATATACATACAGATAGATAGATATGCATATACATATACATATGCATATATATATACATATATATACACACATATGAACTTAGAAACAAGACTATCTAGGGAAATACAGAAAAAGAAAGGTGAAGAAAAATGATGGTTGGGTTCAAAAAGATCCAAGCTTATTGCACATTGTACAAAATGTCTTTATGATATATCATTATATACAATGAATACATGTGATAGTTAGTGTTGCTGGTCTGACAGCATATGTTATCACCTAGAAGTTAGGTCCCTGGATGGAGATGTAAGGGATTATCTATATTATGTTAGTTTCTAGGCATACCTATGGAAGATTACCTTGATTACAAGGAGGGAAGACCAGCCCACTATGGGTGGCATCCTTTTCTGGCTGGGATCTGGGACTATAGAAAACAGAAAAAGTGAGCTGAACACTAGCATTCATTCACTGTTATCTGCTGCCTGATTGTGGACACAATGGAGCGCCTTTCAGCTCCTACACCCTTGACTTTTTTTTAAACATTTATTTCTTATTATATCTAAGTACACTGTGGCTTTCTTTAGACACACCAGAAGAGGGTGTCAGGTCTCCGGATGGTTATGATCTACCATGTGGTTGCTGGGAACCACAACCAGGACCTTTGGAAGAGAAGTCAGTGCTATTACACACTGAGCCATCTCACCAACCCAGCCCTTGACTTCTCTATCTTGACCTTCGAACAACACCAAGTCCTTTTTCCCCTAAATCCTTCTGTCAGGGTGTTTTACCAAAGCAACAAGAAAATTAATTAAGATATTACATAACACACAAACACACACATCCAGGAAATCCAGGACGCAATGAGAAGACCAAACCTAAGGATAATAGGTATAGAAGAGAGTGAAGACTCGCAAGGTAAATATCTTCAACAAAATTATAGAAGAAAACTTCCCTAACCTAAAGAAAGAGATGCCCATGAACATACAAGAAGCCTACAGAATTCCAAATAGACTGGACCAGAAAAGAAATTCCTCCCATCACATAATAATTAAAACACCAAATGCACTAAACAAAGAAAGAATTTTAAAAGCAGTAAAGGAAAAAGGTCAAGTAAAATATAAAGGCAGGCCTTTCAGTATTACACCAGACTTCTCACCAGAGACTATGAAAGCTAGAAAATCCTGGGCAGATGTCATACAGACCCTAAGAGAACACAAATCCCAGCCCAGGCTACTATACCCAGCAAAACTCTCAGTTACCATAGATGGAGAAAACAAGATATTCCATGACAAAACAAAATTTATACAATATCTTTCCACAAATCCAGCCCTACAAAGGATAATAGATGGAAAACATCAACATAAGGAGCAAAACTACACCCTAGAAGAAGCAAGAAATAATCTTTCAACCTAATTCCAGCTCTTACAACAAATACAACAGGAAGTAACAATTACTTATTCTTAATATCTTAATATGAAAAGTAATATTTCCAATATATCCTAATCATTGAGATCCAATAATATGAAGAATTTGAAATTTGTTGATTGTCATCCAATGACCTCTCTAATTTGGTAATTGGAGAAATAGGTCTAATATTGTACAATCCATACACACATTCAGCTTGTTTGTACGTGACAGTTTCTTGCTGTGAACAACATAATGGTCTTGAAATCTTGCTTCTCCTATCTCAGCCTCTCTAGTAGTAGTATTGTTTATTTCATGTTTTTATACTATACTATGGTTTTCAGAACAGATTACATATTTCAAACGTATTTATACAGCCAAAAGAAACGTAGACAATTAAATTGGGAGGTGGCTTGTAAGAGAACAACAAAGAGTGAGACTGAATGTTTTGCTTGACATTTGTAACTCTTGTATCAAG
>JADRCC010108499.1:0-15602 GCA_019843855.1 Hylomyscus alleni
ACAAAAAACCATGAGATTACATTCCTAAAGCTAGCCACCAAAGTCTATTCCCTTACTTGTCTACTTCCTCCTGTTGAGACTGACTACCAGGTTTCAGCTATAGCTGTATTGAAGTCCAGCAGTCCAAATACCCTTTTAGGTCATGTTATTAATACGGCAAATGAATTAGTATTAAACACCTCATCCTAACATGGGGTTTCCCCTCGTTCCTGTATAAACTGCCATTTGCCTATGGGTCATGTCTGTTTTCCCTATCTAGATGCAGGTCTTTGTCCTGCATCTGTTCCCTTCCTCTTCCCCTTGGTCCTCTACCTCCTCTTAGTCTCTTATTCCTTGACCTTTGTCTTTCTGGGATAAGTAAATCTCCTTTGTGCTGTGAACTTGGTCTTGGGGGTTCAGAGCCAATACTAGGCCTTATACCTAAGTGTATCATGGTCAACAGGACCATGAAGAGCCTCCTTTCCTCTCACTGTATATATGCTTGTCCTTTGTGTTTCTGGCCTTTTAAAGGTATCCCTAATGTGTAGTCAACTGACAAAACTGCTTGACCCTCTGAACTTTTATGTTGGTTGTCTCTTGAACTTCTGGAAATCAAGGCAGAGTAGAATAGGACAGGACAAAAATAAGAGATTGTTGAGTCAGCAGAAGCTGAGATGAGCCAGAAAAGTTATTTTTAGGAGACAGGGTGAAGAACCCAGGAAGAGCTTATACAAAGTAGAAAAACATAAAAATTTAAAGCTCTACCTTGTCTCAGCTTTTTTCTGTGCCTTTTATTTTTCTATCCCCTGCTGCCCCCATTTTACGACTGTCTCACTTGGTAGAGCTGACTGGCCTGGAACTTGATATGTAGACCTGGTTACCCTTGAACTCATAGAGCTCTGCCTGCCTCTGCCTCATTAGAGCTAAGATTAAAGATGTTAGCCCCCCACCAGTCTTACCTCGTCTTTAATTATGTCTATGTTTCTTGTTCTGTCTCTGTCTCTCTTTCTTCATCTCTTCTCATCATTTCATTTCTATCTATCTCAGTCTTTTTTTTAAATCCATCATCCTCCATTTCTCCCTTTGTATCCTTTTGTGTTTCTCCCAGGACTTGAGTTTCCTCTCTCTAACTGCCCCCATGAAGTCTATTCTTTTCTTCCCCTGTTGCTCAATCCTTTATTTCTTCCTATTGTTTCTTTCTTCTCTTCTTTTGTGGCCTCTTACTCCAGCACCATCCCATGTTCATATTTTCTTCTCTTCTTGTTGCTTGCCCCATACATTTTTATTTGCAGCTCCTCTGAGTAACTTCTCAGAGAGAACTTTTAAAATAGTAGCAGGAAGCTTCTGTGATATTTGCCCTTCGCAGTTCTGCCTCTGGCTTCAGTGCCATCTTCAACCTTATGTTGGCTTACTCCTACATTTCAAAAATGTGTAATTAGATACCATTATCTGTTCCATGTACAGAATATTTAAGGATTAAAAAAGTATGCATCCCTTGAGTATTCATATTATCTTGTACACAAGGGACTTACAGTGTATATATGATGAGTTTTCTGGGTTATAGGAAAACTGGTTTACAAGAATTCTAAGAGCCTGTCAAATAACTCTTATTCTTGCAGCCTATGTTTTGTTCCTAAGTATAGTTAATAGAGGTTAAAGTAAGGTTTCCATTAGAATTTTTAAATTTCTTTTTTATACAATGAAAAACAATATTCTAACACTGTTGGTTTTCCAAATCCGGGGGTGGAATACAGAAATCAGAGTGTGCATGTTTACTTGTATGATGATACACCCATTTTATAAATAGAATAACTGCAAATATACTTCATCAAAAAATTTTTCATATCCATAAATGCTTTCTCAATGTGTGTACACAAATCCTCTAAATCAGTTATTCTCAAACTACCTAATGCTGTATCCCTTTAATATAGTTCCTCACATTGTGATGACCCCCAACAATAACATTATTTTTGCTGCTACTTCATAACTCTGATTTTGCTAGTTATAAATCATGAGTTAAATAAATAAGTTAAATAATAATAAGTAAAATAAAAATAATAAGTTAAATAATAAGTTAAATAATAAATAAGTTAAATAATAAATCAAGGTAGATAAAGGATTGCCAAAGGGGTCAAAACCCACAAGTTCAGAACTGCTTCTCTGATGGTCTGTCTTTATATGTTACTTGACTTTTAATATTCTTTGTTTTATGCATTTGGGGATTTGACTATTATGTGATGGGAGGAATTTTCTTTTCTGGTCCAATCTATTTAGAGTTCTGTAGGTTTCTTGTATGTTCATGGGCATCCCTTTCTTTAGGTTAGGGAAGTTTTCTTCTATAATTCTGTCAAAGATATTTACTGGCCCTTTAATTTGGGAAACTTCGTTCTCTTCTATACTTATTATCCTTAAGTTTGATCTTCTCATTGTGTCCTGGATTTCCTGGATGTTTTGGGTTAGGAGCTTTTTGCTTTTTGCATTTTCTTTGACTGTTGTGTCAGTGTTTTCTATGGTGTCTTCTGCCCCTGAGATTCTCACTTCTATCTCTTGCATTCTGTTGATGATGCTTACATCTATGACTCCTGATCTCCTTCCTAGGTTTTCTAACTCCAGGGTTGCCTCCCTTTGTGATTTCTTTATTGTTTCTACTTCCATTTTTAGATCCTGTATGATTTTGTTCAGTTCCTTCACCTGTTTGGTTGTATTGTCATATAATTCTTTAAGGGATTTTTGTATTCCCTGTTTACCTGTGTTCTGTTGTATTTCTTTAAGGGAGTTATTTATGTCCTTCTTAAAGTCCTTTATCATCATCATGAGATATGATTTTAAATCAGAGTCTTGCTTTTCTGGTGTGTTGGGGTAAACAGGGCTCACTGTGGTGGTAGAACTGGTTTCTGATGATGCCAAGTAGCCTTATAGAGGAAGCAACAGTGTCAACAGGCCAGACCCCCTGAAGCTCCCGGGGATTGGACCACCAACCAAAGAATACACATGGAGCGACCCATGGTGCTAGACACATATGTGACATAGGATGGCCTTGTTGCATATCATTGGGAAGAGAGGCCTTTGGGCCTGAGGGTGTTTGATGCTCCAGTGTAGGGGAATGCCAGGGCAGGAGGATGGGAGTGAGTGGGCAGGGGAGCACCCTCATAGAGGCAGGGGAGGGGGGATGAGATAGGGGGTTTCCGAAGGGGACACCTAAAAAGGGGAAACATTGGAAATGTAAATAAAGAAAATATCCAATTTAAAAAATAATAATAAGTTGAAGGAGCCATGAGGAGCAAACCAGTAAGAAACACTCCTCCATGGTCTCTGCCTCCAGGTTCTTTTCCTGACTTCCCTCAATGATGGACTATAAGACAAATAAACTCTTTTCTCTTCAAATTAAAAAAAAAATGCTTTAAATCAGAAAAAAACCAAAAAGAACTGCTTCTCTAAACCTACAGTACCATTCAAAGACCTGATTATTTAAAGAGAAATTTTAAGATGTGTCTTAGTTAGGGTTACTATCACTGAGATGAAACATCATGTCCAAAGCAATTTGAGGCAGGGTAGGATTTATTTGGCTTATAATTCCACACAGTAGTCTAACGTTGAAGAAAATCTGGACAGGAACTCAAACAGGTTCAGAACCTGGAGTCAGCTGAGTTAGTGGCCCTGGAGGAATACTGCTTACTGGCTTAATCGTTATGGCTTACTCAGCCTGTTTCTTGTGGAACCTAGGTCCCTCAGCCCAGGGATGACCCCATCCACAATTGTCTGGTCTCGCTCCCATCAATCACTATGAAAATGCCTTACAGTCTTGCCTATGGACCAATCTTATGGCAGCATTTCCTTAATTGAGATTCCCTCATCTCAGAAGCCTTTAGTTTCAGTCAAGCTGACTACCTAGCAGATGATGTTATCATGAACTACACTTAGGAAGAATGACTAGGCAATTTGAGAGTTTGTGATTTTATGTAAAGATACTATGGAATCTCCTTGTTTAATTTTAAGCAGTATTATTCAACAAGACATCTAAATCTGTCATAAATAATTGAAGAAGTATCACATAACTCAAATAATCTTCTAGTTCTTATCAAGGAAAAGAAGTCTGAGAAAAAGAAAGGAACATGAGGATGGAGAAATATGGAAGTTCTTTCATAAACGTACTAAGTCTACACATTAGCATGTCCTTTCCACTGTCTTCCATGTACACTAGGGCTGAAAACATCCTGGTAACTTCAAAAACAATAGGCCTCCTTTCTTATCAAACTTCAACCCATGGGAGCTGTCATGAGCTTTGTTCTTCTTGATAGAAAGGGCAAGTTTTAGTCTTGAACAATAGCAACTACTACAAAAATAAGACTTACAGACATCACTGTCAATTTTTTTCATGACTCTTGCAAAATCAAAACAAAGACAAAACAAAACCAAATCAAAACAAAGCAAATAGAAATTGAGGAATTCTAAAGTGGTGCTCCCCTAGTTCCTCGTCAACCTCTAAAGCGCTTTTGGCTTCACCAATAAAGTTTCTCAACCCAAAAGCCAAGAATACACCTTCTGACTTCAAAAGCAATGTAATAAAACTAGACACCCTTTGAAATCTTACTTTGAAAAAATTTATACTGGTGTAGAAATTAGAAAGGTGTTAGAAATCAATTTACCCTGATTATGTTCCTAAAACATCATAAATAGTAATATTAAATTGAGCCAGGTGGTAATGGCACATGCCTTAAATCCCAGCACTTTAGAAGCTGAGGCAGGTGGACCTTTGAATTCAAGGCCAAGCTGGTCTACAGAGTGAGTTGACAGCCAAAAGCTACACAGAGAATCCCTGTCTCAAAAAAATGAAAAAAAAAACAAACCAAACCAAATCATTAAATTATTTTCAGGAATTCTTTGTCTTAAAAGGCAGAAGTTTCAAGAACAAGACTTTTAAATAGAACTTTAACACATATAAGCTTCTTTATAGAGCACTATACTAGATTTTGTTTTAGAATAAGAAAAAAATTACATCTAATACAAATCAAAAATAACAAGACCTATAAAAATTGTAGTGTGTGTTTCAAAATCCCCTTTGTTTTTAATAGTTTAATGCTGTTAAATGGAAGAAAAAATTATGTTAGTTAGCAGTAGATGTCTGAGCATGCTGTGATAAATTTCAAGTAGTCAGGTAGCGATGAACAAATCTCCAAGAGGTATGAGAGAGAAGCAACCACAGTCACTCCTGATATCAGAAGAACAAAGAGTATAGGAACTGCCAAAACTTTAATTGGAGATAAAATTTCACAGATCCTAAATTCCATGAGTTTTAATGAACTTATATGCCCATGTAACTAGAGCCTCAGCCACTAGGACATTACTATCCGGTAATGCTTCCATGCCTCCTCCTTAGTATCCTATCAACTTTATATTAAGAATTTGTCTTATATACCACTTGTGGGTGATGTGAATGAAAATGTTCAAAATATTTCTGTACAAATTTCTGTGGGGATACTTAAGTGAGGGAAATACCTGGGAATGATATTTAAGCTACAATGTGAGTGCTGGAAAAAGAACTGTAGTTGTCTGCAGAGTCAGCAAGTATTCTTTATCACTGACCCATCTCCCAGGCTCCTGAAGCTGTACTTTAGATGTTCTTTATAACTTTAATAAATGTGCCTTCATTCTTAATTTACAGGCAGTTCTACTTCATTGGATGAATGTGAAATTTTATAAGATTACTTCTCTGGATCTAGGGAAATGATTCTCTGGTTCTCTTCTGTAAACGTTGCAAGTTATACTGATTGACTGATTGGTTTTGCATATTAAACTAATATTACATCTCTGGTGTTATGGGAAATATTAAAAAAAAAATAGAACCTGCTTGTTCTTGCACTGGCTGGGGAATAGCTGACCTGTTTTTATCTCATAGAGTCTCTAACTCAGAACTCCACATTCTCTCTACCCAGTTAGGTTCCCACAGGTGGGTCATTACCACTTCAACCTCATGCTTCAAATTCCCCCATGGCCTTTGTGGTGCCCATTTGGCAACTATAGTATTGTTCTCTCTTGAGTCCAGATGAGCTACTGCATGAAGGCAAACACAACATAAACTTAGTTCAGAAACAATGATAACTCAATCTCTAGGTGCAACAACTAAAACCTAATCTTGTAAGCCTTATTAAAATCTAGTTTCAGCCAGGCAGTGGTGGTATATGCCTTTAATCCCAGCACTTGGGAGGCAGAGGCAGGTGGATTTCTGAGTTCGAGGCCAGCCTGGCCTACAGAGTGAGTGTCAGGACAGCCAGTGCTACACAGAGAAACCCTATCTCGAAAAACCAAAATAAATAAATAAATAAATAAATAAATAAATAAATATAAGATAAAATCTGATTCCTCCAGTGGAGAATCCTTGTGGATCTGCCAGGATACCAGGAAACTCTAGCAGCTACATCTTACCCATATGCTGTCCAGTTCCAAAAGGTCCTTAACTCTCTCCTGCTTCCTCTCTTCTTCTGTCCATCCTGGAAGTCTTGCCTACTCACCCAGTGATTCGCTCCTTTATTCATTACGTGATTGGTTCACAAGAAATCACCTGAGTTTGACTCACTCTGTGTCCACAATGTCTCCCAGGAGAGCCGAATTAGCATACAAACAATACCAGGCCCATCTATAACACAAGACAAAGAACTTTTTTCCTAATTTATATTGTGAAGATGACATAAAATTGACAAAATTTGATAAAACAACAGAGCTTAAGAAAAGAACATTGTGAACTGACATTGCAAATGAAAATAGACATGAAAATCTTTAAGAGTTGGTAAAATGAGTCTAGAAGCATGTAAAAAGTCTAATATATCATGGCCAGTATGTTATGGATGGGCCCGGTACTGTTTGTATGCTAATTCTGCTTTCCAGGTACTTCTTTGTCTCATCAGTAGTGAAACTCTCTCGAATTTTTTTTGAGATTATAATATAATTGTATAATTTCCTGTTCCCTTTTCCTTCCTTCTGATCATCCCATATACTTTTTCCTTATTCTCTTCCAAATTTGTGATCTCTATTTTTTTAGGGGAAGAATTGTCACTTCATTGCAATTTCTTTACTAGATAAAGAAATAGCAAGATTTCTATTTTCTTTTGTATCTGTTTCTAACTGCTTGTGTTCCTACAAATTTATCTCTGCCAACTATGTTATTGATATCATTAGCACTAAATTGTAATTTTATTATTTCATTAAAGGTCATAGAATCTTGCAGAGTATGATAACACTTTTTATTTATGATAAAGCTTATTTGAGATTTTTTTCTTCTTCCATGATCAATATTGCTAAGAATTTATCAATTTCTTACCAAGTAAATTCCAGGAATCAACTTTTTTAAAAAAGTTTTATTTATTGTATTTATATGAGTACACTGTTGCTCTCTTCAGACACAACAGAAGAAGACATCAGATCCCATTACAGATGTTGTGAGCCACCATGTGGTTTCTGAGAATTGAACTCGGGACCTCTGAAAGAGCAGTCGGTGCTCTTAACCACTGAGCCATCTCTCCAGCCCCAGGAATCAACTTTTAAAAGCTTTTAAATTTTTTTTGTTATTTTTGTTGCATGTGCATGTGTATATGTATGCGGAATGTGGGGAATGTGTGTCATGGTACGTGTGGAAGGCAGAGGACAACCTTCAGCAATTATTTCTTTCATTCCAGTGTTGGCTATCTTGCTGTTACTCGATTCTTAACATTGCTGAATAATTGAGTTATCATCTTTATTTACTATCTATTTACTTTTCCTTCTCTTACCTTAAGTTTTATCTGTTCTTCTTTACTGAGATAACTAAGATGTGAATGCACATTATTGATTTTAAACTTTGCTCTTTTAAATAGTCATTTGATCCTAGAAATTTCCCTCCAATCAGTGCTTCAAATTGAACCTTATAAATTTTGGTATATTGTGAAACTTTTCACTCAGTTGAATCATTTTCTAATTTTTCTTGCGATTTCTTCTATTTATTGTTTATCTGGCTGTGTGTTATTTCACTTTTCAAGTATTTGAGAATTTTATTTATGTTTCAATGTTTTACACTTATTTATTTACTGATTGCATGTGATGTGTATGAATGTAGTATGTGTGTATGTGTGTGTGGGTGTGGGTGTGAGTATGTGTATACTTGTGTATACCTTGGCCTACATTTGGAGTTTAAAAATTTCCCGGAGGCAATATTCTCCTTCCATTCTAAGAATCCAGTTATTAAACTCAGGTCATCAAGCTTGGTTGCAAATGCCTTACTGAAATAAAAGTATAAATATATGCAGGTATGATCATGAATTTGTACTTTTTCCTGTCTTAATTTTCTTTTAATCTCCTTTAGACACATAGATATCATTATTGGCATATCTTCTGATGTTTTCTCTTTTGTTCATATGAATGTTCTTACCCTACCTAACTTTAGTAGTACTACTAGTTTTCTTATGTTGACTATTAGCATGACTATATATGGATAACGATATTTAATACTAAAGAGCAGCAATAATGGTAGAGTAATTGTTATTAGGAATTTAATCATACCTGAAATTCTCTACATTTTAATTTGGTGTGACTCCATCTCTGTAATGTTTACTTTGAATGGTCAATTGTTTGTAAGCATCTCTAATCTTTCAGCATCAAATGGTTTTGTTTGATTATTATTTTTATAAAAACAATGATAGCATTAGAGCTTAAATATAATTTTTTCTTATTCACGTACATACCCTCATATGTAATTTCCATATTCAAACTTTCTATGTCAAAAAGAAAGAGTTCAGTGGAAGTAGAGAAGGAAGTGTAGAAATGAAAAAAAATTATATACATAATATATTCTATATAATAATATAGTATATGTCATTCATTATATAATATGTATTTATGTTATATATCTAATATTATTTATATTATATTAATACTATAATATATATTATATAGTGTAATATAATACATACATATACCTATATATATATTATATAGTACATTTTATATAATAATAATTATTCATATATATTATAGTAATTATATAGCAACTAACATGTACATATAATATATATAATATTAGATATATAAAATTGATAAAATAATAAATAGGTCAATAGTGTATAGATAAATAAGTAAATGAACAAATAAATGAGAACATTTAGCTTTCCAAGATTATATTTATATTTTTATACTCTTCTTTCACATAAAAAAAATATATAGTAACTATTGCCATGTACATTAAGCTAATGTTAAGTGTACTGTCACATACAAGACATTTTCATCTTTAAAAATGTAAAATCTTTAATGTGTCATATATACAAAAGAAAAAGATCATATTATAAAATATATTTTGATATTTTAAAGGGTTCATGCCCAAGTCCTCAGCATTTTAAACTCTGTTTTGAAATTAAAATTGGAAATCAATACTCAAGAGTTTTATAAGAGCCATATTATTTTGTTAATAATTATAAGTACCATTTTGCAAACTGGATTGGAATAGAATCTAGATGATGTTTTGCTTTTATGAGGTCCACTTGAAAAGATTCAAAGGTTAAATATTTCAGTTTTAAAGAAAAATATTTTTCCTAAAAATTCAGGAATTTAGATATTAATTTAGATAGACATAATAATTGTTTTAATTTCACATTAAAATTTTAATTTGAAATGAAATTTTCACTTTATTTTCTCTTTATACTCATGACTTAATCAAGGATTAGTGTTCTGTAACTAAGGTTTAAGAATGTACTGTTGATTCACCGGGACAGACATGGTTTTGGAATTTTAATTTGGGCAGCCTCTGCTTTAGCTGGACAAAGAACATGGAAGGTGATAGCATGTCTTAAACTTGCTGCCACTTGAAACATGACCCTCCTCTTTTTAACAATCCCTAGTTTTTCTGCAGAAACAAGCCTCCACGACATAGGAGAGCAGTCAGGGGAGGACAGGGAGTGAACACAGATGACAGAAGTGTCTGTGCCACCCATTCATTAGGGACTCACAAAGGGGTATAGAAATTTGGAGCTTTTGTAGGGATTGAGAGCACCATATCAAATGTCTATGGGGTAATTTAATTACATGGGCATGGTAGGAATGACACAGTGGTTACATTAATAAACTGAAGCATTAAAGAATAATAGCCCAGTTATTGCTGAATTATGGGAAACACGCTGCCTATTCATTCCTGGTGATATTAGAAGAGAGTAGGAGCAGGCTTACCACTTTGCACTTCTAATGCATAAAGAAACAGTCTTTTGCTTTTCCAGACCTATGGAAAACTGGGTACAGTGGAAGACCCAAAGTCACACCCAATAGCATAAATCTTGCTTTGTGCAATATGCTTAAAATATCACAAGCTAAGTCTGTTTTATGGTACTAAATAAAATTGACTTGGGCCAGACACAGTAATGAGCATGTGCTACATAAACATCTCTGAATAAACTTTTCAACAGATTTCAGAGATGATAATCCCTGACCACTGTCCTGGGCCTCTTATTAGTAGAATCTATTTGACACAATCATAGGCCACTAGGTCACTAGCTTAAAAGAAATAATCAATTATTTAATAGATGCTAACATAATTTTTCATTTTCATCCATCCCTTATGGACACTTAGAAAAAAAATACCCTCTCCACTTATGCAGGAGCAAGAGAGAAGGAACTCACATTTGATTTCATATCATTTATGAATGGGGCCAACACTGTTCAAGAACTGAGATACTGGAAAAGAGAAGAAATATGTGAGATATGGTCTCCACTTTCAGATTCCAGTCGAGGAATTCAGAGATTAGCAAGTCTCCTTCCCCACCTAACTTCTGAGAATGTTTTTGTAAACTCTTGTACATACTGTCTTCTCATTGGCATTTCTTTAATTGTTAAAAAATAGTTAAGAATTAGAAGACCCATCCTACCTCTAATATCTCTTGGCACTATGAAGGCTGAAACAGGTATCATGAGGAGACAATAAACATCTCATTTGCCCAGAAATGAATTACAGTAAACAACGGATGACTTCAAGAACCACTAATAATATAAATGAATATAAATATAAATCCAACAAAATGAATTTTATGTTCTACTTTTAAGTTTTAGGAAAGCCTTTCTGAAATTCAAATTTGGATAACTCTAGTAATAGAATTTGAAGAAACAGAGCACATACTTCCTTCAGCTAAAGTAGACTGATATGAGTTAATGGTCAAAATGAAAAGTTGGAATACTTCTTGTGACACATATTTCCCACAGGAGGCAAATGCTGCTCATTGTCCTAGAATTGCCTCCATACAAATTCTTTACACCACTGCTCCTCAAGTTGAGCAAGCAAGACCATCACATGGGAAACTTGTTAAAACAGTTTGCTGGGCCAAATCACAGAACTCTGATTTCCCCGGGACTGGGTTGGAGCCAGAGAGTCTGCATTTCTATCCATTTCCCTCCTCCCTTTTTGTGGGACTGATGATCCAGGGACCAGTTTAAGAATCACTGCTTTAGGTATTATCTAGACAATGCCCTCCGGAGCCTGGAGAGAAATTGCAAAATCCCCTTTAACTTGGCAGTTAAGGCCAATTTTCTTTCATGTTGCATTGACAGACATCCTTGATGAGGTAGTCCTTAATAATTCAAAGGGCAGAGTTTAGAAATCCTAAAGATGAAATGGAAACCGCGTGGCTTTTTCTTGTGCCACTTAACAGGCATTACATAAACAGACATTCTCCTGCAGACTTGGTTCTTTACTTTAGTTCTTCAGAGCATTCCACTGGGATCAAAGAGTAGCTGGGTAACCCTGGCTAATTGCATCGCTTTCCAGTCCCACTTCATCATGTGCTCTGGGCAAAGCAGATGAATCCAACCATTGCCCACTGGTTCTCTGGTTCCTGTGTAACCACAAGTTTCAGAAATGGATTAGTCAGCAGTTCTTGCCTCTCCTGCCCACACTAACCACACCATTTGGCCACCAAAAATGTGGGTCAGCACATTGCCAAAGTGTCAAAGCATGGTGGTTACAGGGACTAGCAAGCTCAACTTAAAACATGTGAGTCTGTTGCAGTTCAGAACATGGAGAAGGAGGGCAAAGGTCAGCCCTGCTGTTCTTGGACCTGATTCTGTTATGCCATCTTTTTGTGAAGCCAATTGCTGCTCACAATTTTATTTGTCTCTTAAAAATTCTGCCATACAGTGGTTTAATTCAATAAGACTTGGCTGTGATTTTTAGTAAGATGTACCTATTACTCTATTCCTCTTTTTCTCAGAAAAAGAAACCGTTGATTAATTTTATATTGCCTACTTAATATCACTCACCTTTACTCTTATCCAGATTCACAAAGCCACATAACTGGAAACACCTTCTTTTCTGTTTTAATTGTGCTATGAGTGCATAGTTTGGATTAAAATTGCTGGTGTTGCCTTCATATGGAATTATATTGTTGGCTTCTACAGAGATTTCTTTTTTATACTAAAACATTCTTTGTAAAAAAGGGCAGTGCTTCCCAGTCATTTTCTAGATGTATCAACTTACTTGTTTTGATCTAGTGATAAAACTATCTTAGATAGCATTTGGCTGAAATAAAATTCTCAGAACCTGTCATTTGTTATTTGTCTTGCTTATATAGATTTAGCCATAATAAGAAGTGTAACAATATATATCAGACGGTTGAAGAGATAGCTCAGTAGGCAAAATGCTTGTTGATCATTTTAGTTGGATCCGAAGTACCCATGTAAAAGTTGGGCTTGGTAGTATGTTTCTGTAGTCCTGCCTGTCCTAGTGCTAAGCAGGTAGACAGACAGTAGTAACCTTGGTGTTTGCTAGCCAGACAGTCTAGCTGAATCAGAAAGCTTCAGATCCAGTGAGAGACTCTGTCTGAAAAATAAGGTAGATCATTATTAAGGAAGACATCCAGCCTCAGCTTCCAACTCACACATGCACATATATCTGAAGTACATGTACACACACACACACACACACACACACATGTGCATGCACGTGTGCGAGTGCGAACACATGTATGTGCAAAAGCATGCATGAATACACACAAATGCATATACAAAGGTAAATCAAGAATGGATTTTAAAACCTTTACTTGCTTCATTAAGAATGAAATAGATGCCAGGCAGTGGTGGCGCACGCCCTTTCATCCCAGCACTTGGGAGGCAGAGGTGGGTGAATTTCTGAGTTCGAGGCCAGCCTGGTCTACAGAGTGAGTTCCAGGACAGCCAGGGCTACACAGAGAAACCCTTTCTCAAAAAACAAAACAAAAGAAAACAAAACAAAAGAATGAAATAGACTAGGTTCTAGAAACATAGGATATATTAAAAGAAACCATGAGACGGTACAGAATTTGAGACATATTTGGGTACTCTGTTATTGGCTATACTATTTCTTTTTTTGCAACAGTTATTTTTCCAAGCTCATAGAGAGTAAGGATGGCATAGCTCATTTAATAAATCACATAATTTTTTTTTAAAAAAATGCATTATAGGCTAAGATGATGGCTCAGAAGTTAGCAGCACTTGTTTAGAAATCATGAGGACCAGAGTTTAGGTCCCAGTATTTATTCAATAAGTCAGGCATTCAGTAACATCCTGTAACTGCAGCTCTGGGGGATCTGATGCCCTCTGTTCTCTGTATACAAAGTTATGTGAAAAGTTGCATACTTGCATATGTTCATACACATGTATATATACTCGTGTAGAAACACACATGCTCCTAAATGAATAATTTTTCTAAATATTCACTATTATTTATATATGAGATATTTTACATGTACTATATATTTTAAATTAATTCTTAGATTCATTTTATTAATTTATATGTATGAGTATTTTGTCTGCATGTACATCTCCATGCAATACATACACATCTGCATGTATACCACATGCATCGCCTGTGCCTGAAGTGGTAAGCCTCTGTGTGAATACTAGGAATCAAACTTGGGCCCTTTGCAATAGCAAAAAGAACTCATAATTACTGAGCTAACTCTCAAGCACCTAAATTATTTTTTAATTATTAGATACATGCAAATTTCCCCTTGTGAGTAGAACACCATTTTGTTTTGTTTTGTATGTTTGTTTCCATAAAATCCAAATCCCAAGAGGAATGACAGTTTTCTCAGTAAGACATTATGAAAATGGAGAAATGTGTTCTTGACTTGTGGATACAAAGAATTGGAGCTTTTGATTAGCTGCAGCCTGGTTCCCTTGTTTGAGTTTTTGGGCCCCAATACAGACACAGCTGGATTTCTTGATAGAGCTTTGCCACCTCTAGTGTCTCAGTGAAGTTATCCTTAAGTGAGAGAAAAAAAATGTGGTGTTTTTTATTTCTGTATTCAGAAGTGAATGACTCACTTTCCCTGGAAATGGTCCCTGACTTGTTTATGTAACACTATGGATTTAGAGTTCACAGCCATTGTTTAATCACGGTGAGGCTGTAACATAATGGAATGACCTCCTTAGAAAATGAGGTGCCCCAATGAAGCCTTGTCATGATTTCACATGACAGCTTAGATGCAGCTCGCAGCAGGCACATGAATTCAAGATTTCTTCTGATATTTAAAGTGCTAGCATTTTTTTTTCTTTAGGATCTGAAACATTGTAGAAATATAGTGTACAAATCAATCCTTAAGCCATTGTGCTTGGAGGGCCATGTTTGTGAATTAAGGAAGCACTGGAATCATGATGGCATCGTCAAATTCAGCTAACATGACTGAGAAGAACAGTGAAAGCATAAGGTGGAACAGATAGCAAAACGGGAAACCCATCTATGTATTTTACTTGCCTTTCTATTTTTCTATAACATAAACATAAAAGAATATTTCTGAAAATCCCAGCTCAGGTGACGCTCTATGTACGATCCATTTAAGGAATTTCCAAGAAGGAAAAGATCATGCCACTATCTTCTGAACTATAGCACATCTAGGTCTCTTTACTAAATTGTCATGTTTGGACATACATTTCCATAATGCTCATGTATGGGACAAGACTACAGACATTACTGGATGAACACCATCTTGTTTGGTACTCAAAAGCGACATGTACAATCAGTATATATAGAAGACATTATTTAACTTATAGAGCCTAGTAAAAATATTGGAATGCAGTGTCTATTTTAAAAATGGTAATTTCAGCATAGTGATAGCAAAGCACGAAATGAAATTCAAGGCCCTTCATAGTGCCCTGAGCAGTTTCCACAAGGGTAACATATAGAAGCTTACCTCTCATACAAATAACAAACAAATGAATTCTTTCAACACTCAGCTAATCAACCAGAGACATAGTTTTGGGCTCTGTAACCATGGTTTGGTTTTTTTTTTTTTAAACTAAGTTAGAAAACACAGGAGCTATTTTTGTTTTTTGTTTTTTGGGTTTTTTTTTTTGTCATTTTTTAAATGCCTTCAGAACATTTTTTTATTTAGTTCTTTTATTTAAATGAGTGGTTCATTTACATATTATAAGTTAGTGGATACCATTGAAGATCGCCTAACCAACAGTCAGCTTTTTACTGAAGTTTGATCAGCATGCATTGTGTGTCTACAGCCCCCATTTTACTGGAACTTAGCCACTTTACCTTACAAGCAGTTAAGGATTCTGTTGTATACCCAATACTGAGGCAAAGGGGCAAAGAAATGGTGCCTTCAATGAAATAACACAATTATCCTGAATAGGCT
>JADRCC010108514.1:0-13631 GCA_019843855.1 Hylomyscus alleni
TTTTTTTTTTTTTTTTTTTGGTTTTTCGAGACAGGGTTTCTCTGTGTTGTCCTGGCTGTCCTGGAACTCACTCTGTAGACCAGGCTGGCCTCGAACTCAGAAATCTGCCTGTGGGGCCTTAGTCAAGTCCATGTCTTTGTTAGGTGGTTCAGCCTCTGGGAGCTCACAATGGTCCAGGTTAGTTGACTCTGCTGGTCTTTCTGTGGAGTTTCTATGCCCTCTTGGTCCTTCAAACCTTCTGCCAACTCTTCCATATGACTCCTTGAGCTCGGTCTAATAGAGCTGTGGGTGTCTACATCTGCTTCAGTTAGCTGCAGGGTGGAGCCTCTCAGAGGACAGTTAGGCTAGGCTCCTATCTGCAAGCATAACAGTGTCATTAATAGTGTCAGGGATTGGTTCTTCCCCGAGGGATGGGTCACAAATTGGTCCTGTCTTTGGTTGACCATTCCCACAGTCTCTGCTCCATCTTTGTCCCTGAACATTGTGTAGCAGGACAAATGTTGGGTTGAAAGTGAGACACACCTTTAATCCCAACACTCAGGATGCAGAGTCAGGCAGATCTCTGTGAGTTCATGAAGAGCCTGGTCTATACAGTTTGTTTCCATGAGAGCCAAAGCTACATAGAGAGACCCAGTCTCAAAAAAAAAAAAAAAAGAAAAGAAAAGAAAAAGAAAAAAGAAAAGAAAAGAAAGAAAGAAAGAAAAAGAAAAACCAAGCCAAACCAAGCAAAACAAAGTAGCAAATAAACAAACAAAACTGAAAACCCACAAAAAATCCTTCAATTTATTATCACTATTGCTCTGGAGTACAGCTTGAGGTCAGAGATGGTGATTTCCCCAAATATTCTTTTATTATTGAGAATAGTTTTCAATATCCTGGGTTTTTTGTTATTCCAAATGAATTTAAGAATTGCTCTTTCTAATTCTATAAAGAATTGAGTTGGAATTTTGATGGGTACTGCATTAAAACTGTAGACTTCTTACTGCAAGATGGCCATTTTTACTATATAATTAATCTTGCCAATTCATAAGCATGGGAGATATTTCCATCTTCTGAGACCTTCTTCGATTTCTTTCTTCAGACACTTGAAGTGCTTTTCATACACATCTTTCACATATTTGGTTAGAGTCACACCAAGATGTTTTATATTGTTTGTGACTATTGTGAAAGGTGTTGTTTCCCTAATTTCTTTATCAGCCTGTATATCCTTTGAATAGAGGAAAGCTACTGATTTGTTTGAGTTAATTTTATATTCAGCCACTTTGCTTAAGTTGTTTATAAGGTTTAGGAGTTCCCTGGTAGAATTTTTTTGGGGGGTCACTTAAGTATACTATCATATATCATATCACCTGCAGACAGTGAGATTTTGATTTCTTCCTTTCCAACTTGTAAACATTTGACCAGTTTTTTTGTTGTCTAATTGCTCTGGTTAGGACTTGAAGTACAATATTGAATAGGTAGGGAAAGAGTGGGCAGCCTTGTCTAGTCCCTGATTTTAGTGGAATTGCTATAAGTTTCTCTCCATTTAGTTTGATTGTGGCTACTAGTTTGATGCATATTGATTTTACTATGTTAAGGTATGGGCCTTGAATTTGTGATTTTTTTCCAAGACATTTACTATGAACAGGTGTTGAGTTCTGTCAAATGCTTTCTCAGCATCTAATGAAATTCTTTGAGTTTGTTTAATATAGTAGTGGATTACACTGGTAGATTTCCATATATTCAACCATCCCTACATCCCTGGAATGAAGCCTACTCAATCATGATGCATGATCTTTTTGATGTTTGATGTTCTCGGATTCAGTTTATAAGAATTTTATTGAGTATTTTTGCATCAATATTCATAAAGGAAATTGGTTGGAAGTTCTCTTTCTTTGTTGGGGCTTTGTGTGGTTTAGGTATGAGCATAACTGTGGTATCATAGAACAAATTGGGTATGTTTCTTCTGTTTCTATTTTGTGGAATAGTTTGAAGAGTATTGGTATTAGATCTTCTTTGTAAGTTTGATAGAATTCTGCACTAAACTTGTGTGGTCCTAGGCTTTTTTGGTTGGTAGACTTTTGGTGACTGCTTCTATTACGTTAGGGGTTATGGGACTGTTTAAATGGTTTATCCGATCTGGATTTAACTTTGTTACTTGGTATCTGTCCAGAAAATTGTCCATTTCATCCAGATTTTCCAGTTTTATTGAGTATGGGCTTTTGTATGATCTGATGAGTTTTTGAATTTCCTCACTTTCTGTTGTTAATTCTTCCTCTTCATCTCTGATTTTGTTAGCTAGGATACTGCCTCTGTGCCCTCTGGTTAGTTTGGCTAAGAGTTTATCTTGCTGATTTTCTCAAAGAACCATCTCCCAGTTGTGTTGATTCTTTGTATAGTTCTTTTTGTTTCTACTTGGTTCATTTCAGCCTTGAGTTTGATTATTTCCTGGTGTCTACTCCTCTTGGGTGAATTTGCTTCTTTTTGTTCTCAAGCTTTCAGGTGTGCTGTCCAGCTGCTAGTATAAGTTCTCTTCAGTTTCTTTTTGGGGGCACTTAGAGCTATGAGTCTTCATCTTACCACTACTTTCATTGTGTCCCAAAAGTATGGACATGTTATGCCTTCATTTTCATTAAATTATAAAAAGTCTCTAATTTCTTTATTTCTTCCTTGACCAAGTTATCTTTGAGTAGAGCATTGTTCAGCTTCCATGTGCATGTGGGCTTTTTGTTATTATTGAAGACCAATCTTAGTTTCTGGTGATCTTATCAAATGCATGGGATTACTTCAATCCTCTTATATCTATTCAGGCCTGTATTATGACCAATTATATGGTCAATTTTGGAGAAGGTACCATGAGGTGTTGAGAAGAATGTATATTCTTTTCTTTTAGGATAAAATGTTCTATAGATATCTGTTAAATCCATTTGGTTCATAACATATTAATTTCACTGTGTTTCTGTTTAGTTTCTGTTTCCATAATCTGTCCATTGCTGTGAGTGGGATGTTGAAGTATCCCACTATTTTTGTGTGAGGTACAATGTGCTCTTTGAACTTTAGTAAAGTTTCTTTTATGAATGTGAGAACCTTTGAACTTGGAGCATAGATGTTAAGAATTGAAAGTTCATCTTGGTAGATTTTTCCTTTGATAAGTATGAAGTGTCCTTTCTTATCTTTTTTGATAACTTTTGGTTGGAAGTTGATTTTATTCCATCTTGGAATGACTGTTCCAGCTTGTTTCTTGGGATCATTTGCTTGGAAAATTGTTTTCCATCCTTTTACTCTGAGGTAGTGTCTGTTTTTGTCACCTAAGTATGTTTTCTATATGCAGCAAAATACAGGGTCCTGTTTATGTATCCAGTCTGTTAGTCTGTCTTTTTATTGGGGAATTGAGTCCATTGATGTTAAGAGACATTAAGGAAAATTGTATGTTGCTCTGTAGACCAGGATGGCCTCGAACTCAGAAATCCATTTGCCTCTGCCTCCCAAGTGTTGGGAGTAAAGGCGTGTGCTACCACTGCCTGGTGCTTTGTGTTATTTTTGTTGTTAGAGGTGGAATTATGTTTGTGTGGCTATCTTCTTTTGGATTTCATGAAGGAAGATTACTTTCTTGCTTTTCTCCAGTGTAGTTTCCCTCCTTTTGTTGGAATTTTCCATCTATTATCCTTTGTAGGACTGGATTTGTGGAAAGATACTGTGTAAATTTGTTTTTGTCATGTAGTATCTTGTTTCTCCATCTATAGTAATTGAGAGTTTTGCTGGGTATAGTAGCCTGTGGTCTCATTTGTGGTCCCTTAGGGTCTGTATGACATCTGCTCAGGACCTTCTAGCTTTCATAATCTCTGGTAACAAATGTGGTGTAATTCTGTTATATCTACCTTTATATGTTACTTGACCATTTTCCCTTACTGCTTTTAATATTCTTTCTTTGCTTAGTGCATTTGGTGTTTTGATTATTATGTGATGGGAGGAATTTCTTTTCTGGTCCAGTCTATTTGGAGTTCTGTAGGCTTCTTGTATGTTCATGGGCCTCTCTTTCTTTAGGGAAGTTTTCTTTTATAATTTTGTTGAAGATATTTACTGGCTCTTTAAGTTGGGAGGTTTCACTCTCTTCTATACCTATTATCCTTAGGTTTGGTCTTCTCATTGTGTCCTGAATTTCCTGTATGTTTTGGGTTAGGAGCTTTTTGCATATTGCATTTTCTTTGACTGTTGTGTTAATGTTTCCTGTGGTATCTTCTACCCCTAAGATTCCCTCTTCTATCTCTTGTATTCTGTTGATGATTTTTGTGTCTATGACTTCTGATCTCTTTCCTAGGTTTTCTGTTTCCAGGCTTGTCTCCCTTTGTGATTTCTTTTTTTTTTTCTTTTCCATTTTTAGATCCTGGATGGTTTTGTTTAATTCCTTCACCTGTTTGGTTGTATTTTCCTGTAATTCTTTAAGGGATTTTGTGTTTCATCTTTAAGGGTTTCTACTTGCTTACCTATGTACTCCTATATTTCTCTAAGGGAGTTATACATGTCCTTCTTAAAGTCCTCTATCATCATCATGAGAAGTGATTTTAAATCCAAATCTTGCTTTTCTGGCATGATGGTGTATCCAGGACTTTCTGTGGTGGGAGAACTGGATTCTGATGATGCCAAGTAGCCTTGGTTTTTGTTGCTTAGGTTCTTGGGCTTGCCTCTGGCCATCTGGTTATCTCTTGTGCTACCTACCCTTGCTTTCTCTGTCTGGAGCCTGTCCCTCCTGTGATCTTGGTTGTCTCAGAACTCGTCAGAGTATGGCTTTCTGTATGATCTGGTGATCCTGAGATCCTGGGTATGTCAGAGCTCCTTAGAGTCAAGCTGCCTCTGGATTCCCTAAATTCTGATGTGACTAAGCTCCTGAGATCCTATTTTGTCAGAGCTCCTGGGAGTTAAGCTTTCTCTGGGTGTTGTGGTACTGTGTATGGAGCCAGCACCCAAGGTCTGCTCAGGGCACAGTCTCAGACCAGAAGGACCAATTTATTTTTTTAATGAATGTTTCACTTGACATTTAAAATTTTTACTTATGCCTTCAAAAAGACTTTTGTTTCCTCAAATTTCTTAAATTTTTGATGCTATCAATATACATAGGCCTAAATAATTATTTTCAGTGTTTTACATATTTTATATTTTATAGTCAATAATCTCTTCAGTGCTTTTATATAAATTATTGATATCCCTGTTGCTTAATTTCTGTTGCCTAAATATCTTCAAATATTTCATTTTTAAGATTCTTGGCCTGGGACTAGAGCCACACCTCAGTGGTTAAGAGCAAATACTGCTCTTTAGAAATACCTGAGTTTACTTCCCAGTAACATGTCAGGTGACCCACAACCATCTATAATTCTAGGTAGGAGGGATCTGATGCACTCTTCTGACCTCTACAAGCACACAGATACTTGCACATGTGATATTCACTCATAAAGACAAATAGACATTATAAGGAGCAGGTCTTTAGCAAGACCCACTCCATCTTGTAATAGTTAGAACAAAATATTTGTGCAGTGAGACTTGCTGTGAAAAATAAGTTGTTTGCCCGGAGTGTTATCTAAGAATGCAGAAGTGTATTAGTGAAGTAAATATTTGTGTAGAAAAACATCCCAAAGGAAGTAAATATTTGGACTTAAAAACGACCTGATAACCATACGCGAATGGTTATCAGCCTAACACGTCAATTATGACGTCAAATCGGGCTCAAAAGAGGAAGCCTCAGACACCGAAGTTTCACCCACTGAGTAGCTATGGCCACCTGACGTGATCCTCCGAGCCAAATCGAAACCATCTCTTGAATCGAAAGACCCAGACTCCGCAGACCGAGAAGGAGATCGACCAACATCTTCACAGTCAAGCATATCCCTCGAGGTCAAGTAAATCCTCCGCAGTCAAGCATAACCCTCCATGGACAGCTGAACCTACTCACCTCCAGCTGTGCTTTCAGTTCGTCTGAGAACGCCACATTGCCAGCCGAGAGATGTTGTCAGGTCGTATACCCCAATATGCAGTAGAGTGAAATGTTTAGCTACTATATTGTTATAGCCTTCATTATCTTTGCTTTGATAGCATATTGTATGCTGTGTGTAGTTGTGTGGAAGATTGACATAAAACGTTCAAAACCTAATCGGTGTGTCGAGTCCTCTCTTACCACTCCTGAGGTAGTTCTCGAGGCAGGATCCAGTATACGAGTGCCTGAGTGGAAGTGTGCTGTCGCCACACTCCCTTGCGAGGAATATCAGGCTACTGCTTGCGACAGACACACATTAAAATAATTTAAAAAGTGATCTCAAATGTTCTGATCATATAAAGAAATGTACACAGGCCAGGTATGGTGGTAAGTTCCTTTAGTCCCAGCTGTTGAGAGTCAGAGGCAAGGAAACTTCTGTGGGTTGCAGGCCAGCTTGGTCTGTATAATGAGTCCCATGTCAGCTAAGGTGACATGGTGAGACTCTGTCTAAAAAAAAATTTATTTAAAATTAAAAAAGAAAAGAAAAGGCACAAGGAATTTTACAGCTACTCAAGGGAGTGTATGTGTGTATGTTTAAAAGCTAGCTTATCATTTGTAAATATGTTTTATAAACTTTAATACATTAAAAACCCAGAACTTATTTAGCATAAAATGCTAAACTGTTATTATTTATTAAAAATGCCTTTATCGTGGGAGCAGTAAAATAGACTTTTCTGTTCCGTCACAGGAAAAGGAAAACAATCTGTATTCCCTTGACATGTTGGATTTTAGCAGCTTTCCTCTGCATGATTGAGGTTGGTTTGATAGGATTGATTATATTGACCACTTTTTGGGTCAATTCCTGAGCAGTTGAGTAGTTGATTTGATTTGGTTTTCTGAATGGCCAAAAAGACCAGATGGCTTGATTGGAACGATGACTGAAACTAGCAATTCAACCATGGAAACAGTTGGATCAATGGCAGTGTGTTAACACCGTCCAACTTCTCAAACAGCTAAATGTAGAACCTTCAAACTGTTTTTTTTTCCTGACTCAACTGGCATTTTGAGTCATGATAGCATGATCAGAATTAGTATTGTAGTAGACAACTTTAATTGGGGATATGTTCAAATTTTCTATAATGCAAAACAACATTTTAAAGGGTAGGCTATTAAAGCAGACAGAAAGAAAAATGACAAATTGTTAGTGCTACTGAGAAACTTTGAAAGCATGCCAAGCTGCAATGATGATGGAACATCATATGAGAATCTATAATGAATTTATAGCACAAACTTTGTGACTCATGAGCTGTCACACATGAGCAATTTTAAAAAGGAGTCCTTTGAGAGTGAGGCCGAGTTTATTTCTTCTCTTATATGTTGAAGTGAGAATCTTACCAACTTAAAATTTTAGTTTATGAAACTGATAATATTAATAGTCATGAGAAAAAGAAAAGGCAGTATTATAAACCAAAATGTGTGTGTGTGTGTGTGTGCGCGCGTGTGCGTGTGTGTGCGTGTATGTGTGTGTGTTTGTGTTTGTGTGTGTGTGCACACGCGCACACATGTGTATATATAGTATATATTCCAGGCTTTACAACATTCGGGTGAAGTTATGATTTTGGTAGTGTTTTGCACCAACAAGAGGAAAACAAATAGCAATGTTGCTAGTTATTGTATCTCTTAAGTAAGAAACTAGAATAATAAGACCCATGGAATCCTTACACTTCAAGAGAACTACATTTTCCTAAGAACTAATGTCTCTTTGAATTTTCTTTCTTTTCTCAAGGAGGAATACTTAGTAGTTCTTTGTCTTTCATTCTGCATTTTCTCACTTGTCCATATCAGATATATTTCCACCTTAAGTTTGTCATGTGAAAGATGGTTTCCTAGGTTTCAGGAAAGACTGAATCTGAGAAGCTATTAGTGTGAACGTCCCTTAACTGGGATTCAGATTCCTCTTTATACAAGGTAAGGGTTGACAAAATACAACTTTTTTCTGGAACTTTTCCCCAAGAATACTATAAACAATAGCCTATTAGGTAAGGTATTGACCAGAGTTCTGTAAAGGAACAGAAGTAGTACAATGAAAACACACACACATACATACATTCACACTTTAGAGGAGGATTTATTAGAGTAGTTTGCAGGTTGTAGTCTAAGTAGTCCAACAATGACTGTCATCCTATTGTGATTAGGTTGTTGTAGTTTCACACTGATTTTAATCATAAGACATGGCAGTACAGAGATATCCCTGGGATCTCTCCTGCCCTCCAGATATAAACTTCCTTACCTCTATTGTGGAGAAACAATCCATTTTCTGCATGTATATCTGTTGAATCAACCCTCTTAACACTGTATTTCCTTTCTAAGCTTTTTGGCTTAGGGGCATCTGAAGGGGAATGTCTGAGCTTCCAGTTCAAAGGAATGTTTCTTGTCTCTCTAGGCAAAAGTACACCCCTATCTTGAACCAAAACTTCTAGGCCAGGAAAACTCAAGGTCATAAGAAGAGGAAACAAAAATCTCCCTATTTGATCACTAGGGGAGATAGTGAGTGGAAATATTTCTTTGTCTACCCTTTGTTTCTTTGATCCATGAATCCTGACTACGGGAGAAACCATATTATATATTGAGTATTCAAAGCATATACCACCTTCTGGAGAACCCTTCTCAAGTTCTTCAAGAGGTTATTCCATCATTCTATCAGGCCAGCTTCTGGGTGTTTAGTTAATTCCAGATATAGTCAAATTGACAACCAAGATTAGCCACCATAGGCATCTACTGGTTTTCTTAGTTAATTCCATATATAGTAAAACTAACAACCAAGATTAACAATCATAGGTAAATGCTAATGGATTATGAGGCAGAAACAAGTGGAATATGAGTTTAAAGAAGATTTCATAAGAGATCATGCAGAACATGCATTTATTTGTTCATTCAGTAATAAATATATAACAGCCCCCTCATCAATTGTTAATCAATAGTTAATCCAATGCTAAGTAGTATGCTAGGAATAGTATGTGCAATGATTAATACTACAGACACGATTACTGAGAGCCATTGATAGAATAACCTTCAAAATATATTTGTAAGAAAATATACCACCATGAATGAATATTGGAGAATCTCTGTACCTTTGGATTGACAGCTAGAAAATATCTCTAGGCAAGTAATACTTAAATTGAGCCCTGAAGGAGAAGTTCGTATTTTCCAAATAATAAGTGATAAAAGAGATGCTCCATTAAGAATGTACAAGTGCTTAGAAAGAAGAAACTCAAGCTGTTCATAGTGGTACATACTTTTAATACCAGTACTCAGGAGCAGAGGATCTCTGTGAATCTACAGGCTAGTTGAAGCTATCCTGATGTACATACCAAGTTCCAGTAGAGCCAGGACTACATAATAAGATCCTGTCTCAATGAATAACAAACAAGCAAGCAAATAAGAAAGAAAAACCAAAAACTGAAACTCATGTAGTTGGAAGGCAGAAAGACAAAATGGGAGTAACTGAGGACAAGCCAAAAGATGTATGATGTGGCCAAGCCAGGCAGGGCACATTATTTTTCTAGGGATCTGTATTATGAATTGGAAGATATAAGCAATAGAATTATATTGTGTCGTGGTTCTGGAGGCAAGAAATTAAAATTCAAGGTGTCAGCACATTTTTTAAGGGCTATGTCCTACTTTGCTTTTTATTGCTATGATAAACACTATAATCAAAAACAACTTGAGGAGGACTAGGATTATTTGGCTTACAAGTCCTGATCACTGTGGACCATAGAAGTAAGTCAGGAAAAGATGCTTCCTGGATTGTTCTCTATGGTTTTCTCTATCTGCTTTCTTATACCACCCAAGACCACATCATATTATTGCACAAGAGGTCATTCCTATTGCCTTACGTGATTATTTCTGCAAAGTCTTCACCTCCAAATAAGGTCACATTCTCAGTCACTAAAGGTTTAGAATTGCATATGTTGATTTTGAGAATACCAACCAGTCCATAGCACATATTCCTAGCAGATATGTGAGGTACTTTTGTCTCTTTCCTAAGTGCCTGGAGAATTATAATTTTATAAGATATTGTTCTGTGTAAAGTCTATTGTAGATATCTATATTATTTTCCTACTATAGCAAATTTTAAATATAATTTGATGGCATACATTACAAATTTATTACTTTACAGTTCTAGAAGTCTGGAATTCAAAATTGGTTTTCCTGGGATAAAATTAAGTAGGAAATCCATTTACTTGTCTTTTCTGTTTCTAGACAATGTTTCTATCCCATGACTGATGGTTCCTTCCTCCAGTCTGAGAGTCAGGATTATAGCATTATTGGATCCTGTCAGCTCCCCAATTCCAGCAACAATCATAACATCTTCTACCTTCCCCCTAATAAGGGATCTCTGGATTCTTTGGGAAAAAATAGATAGGCAAAAAATTAATATACTTCTCTCAAGACCTTTAATTTGATTCCTCTTACAAAATTCTTTTCAAAGTAGCAAACTGTAATAGTAGAGGTACATGCTTTTCAGAATTAGATGTAGGTAGCTTATGTGTGGCAGGGTGTGTGGTGGGTGCTTGGGTGGACAGAAAGGGAGGGGGTTATTAAATAGCCTACCACAGAAATCAAGGAGTAGTGGCAAAAGTTGAATTAGAAAGCTCTCGCAGCAATTGTAACAGGAGATGACTTGTACTGGGCATCAATGAAGATGGAAGAAAATTGTCCAATTGGAAAATTATTAATAAGGAAAATAATAGGCCATACTAGGTTATACTTAGTAAGGAGGAGTAGAGAATCACATATATTTCAGTTCAAATCTAACATGCCTTTGGCTATTCTGAATCTTATCTTTATATATGGACACCAAAACATTAATATTTTAAAATGTGTTCCATTATATTTCTAAAAATAGCTATGCATGCTTTCAAAAAGAAGTATACTTTCCATGTTTATTTTGGTACATGTAGGAATATTGTTTTAAACTTTTTTTGGATATATTGTATAAAATGGTTTGCTCATATTTTGTATCCTTATGAATAAATCATTTGAAATGGCCTACTAAATTTGCTATTTATTTCATTAAGTTTGAAGATGAAAGTAAAAAAGGAAGTTAAAGGCTTGGAAAATAAAGTCAATTAGCAAATGGAAACTAGTTGAATGTTCAATGTGAATCATGTACGTGTTATATTTAAAATAAGAAGAAGAACTTTCTTGAGCATATGACTGAACCGTGAACACATTTTGAATAGCATTACAGAAAGGTAGGCTGTATTTTAGTTGGAAATCGAAAGAAAAATTGAGAAAACTAGCACAGATGGACTTCTGAAGAAGTTACCTTGATGGATTGTTATAGCAGGGATCTCATGGGGATATTTCAGGATGAGCAACAAGGGAAGATAAATATATACAGACATCCCGGGACTGTGCATTCTGCATATTATAGATTCATCCTCAGGCAAACATTGGCAAATAAAAACCGATCATATTATTAGGTTTGGCAAGTCTCTAGGTACACATCCCTAAGATCACATTAAATTAAAATCCCTTTCAGATAAAATAAACATAAGCAAGATGGTGGAATATAAGCTTCTACCATTTCACAGATACATTCGTTCAAAGTACATAGAGTGACTTGGTCTAGTCTTTGAGAACCAAGCATTCAAGCCCATACCAATATATTAACAAAGGTTAAGAAATCCGTGTGAGAAAACTACTAAGGAAGAAAAGAGAATTAAGAAAAGATGTGTTGGTGCTTGCTTCGGCAGCACATATACTAAACTGGAACAATACAGAGAAGATTAGCATGGCCCCTGCGCAAGGATGACATGCAAATTCGTGAAGCGTTCCATATTTTTTTTTTCTTAAAAAAAAGAAAAGATGTGTTGGAGAAGGTCACAAGGAGACATTTATATTAGTTTTGTCGCTCAACCACTAAGCCCAATGGATCCATAGAGGAGAGACACAATTTCTACTTAGAAGAGGAAATATTGTAGCAGAGTCCTTCCCTAGTGCACCACCGGTCTCAACCCCATAAAATCGGGCTTCTGTAAGGTTCCCATTACAGGCTAGTTTCTACAACATGAAGATGTAGGCTTACCATAACACTGGATTAGACTAATAGCCACAGGCTACAGGCTGGCCACTAAAATCCCAAAGTCCTATGCCTATTTTGGTTTGTTATTGGCAATGTGACATACATTAGTTATGTATGAAAAAAAGAATATTAATTGAAGATTGTTTCCTGTGGGCACTTTCTTGATTCATGATCGAGGTGACTCATTACCTCAATCATAGGTTGTATAAGAAAGCAGGCTGAGCAAATTTATGGGGAGCAAGCCAAAAACCAGAATTCCTCCATGACTCCTGTTCCTACTCCCTTCTGACTTCCTGCCCTGACTTCCTTCAATAATTGGGATGTGTAAACCAAGTAAACCTTTTCCTCCCCCAAGTTAGTTTTAGTTAGAGTTCTATTGCTGTGATTAAACACCATGACTAAGGCAATGTATAATGGAAGCATTTAGTGGCAGGCAGGCAAGCAGGCACCAGGCAGGCAGGAAGGTAGGCATGGTAGCTTAGCATACATCCTGATCTACAAGTAGGAGTCAAAGAGAGAGAAACCTGGCCTAGACAGAGGGTTGTGAAACCTGGAGGCCCTCCCCAGTGATACACCTTCTCCAACAAAGCTACATCTTCAATCTTTCTTATGGGAAGCATTCACATTCAAATGATCTCATTAATAGATTAAATTCTCCAACCAAAAGACATGAAATGGACTAAAAAAAAGAGAAAGCATAAGATCATCCAGACAGGATGGTGCATGTCTTCAAAGCCATCACTTATGAGACAAAGGGTGGTGGATATCTTTGAGTTTGAGGCTAGTCTGGTCTACATAGCAAGGTCTAGGACAGCCAGAGCTACACAGTGAGAGCCTGTCTCAAAAATCAAATCAAATCTAATCAACCACAGTAAACCCAACCCAAAACAAACAAAAAACTAGATCCAATGGCATGCTGTCTACAAGAGACTCATTTTAGTTTTCAAAAAAAAACATAGATAGATTTTAGTTTTAAGAAAACATAAATAGAACAAGATATTCCATGTAAATCACAATTAAAGCCATGATAGACTGAGAAAAGGTAGCCTATGTAAACAAACATTAATCAGAAAAAGCAACTGTGGTGGTTTGAATGAAAATGGCCCCATTAGACCCACAGGGACTGTCAATATTAGGAGGTGTGGCCCTTGTGGAGTAGGTGTGGCTTTGTTGGAGTGAGCAGGCTTTGTTGTGTAAATAAAGAAAATATCTAAGAAAAAAGAAAAAAAAAACTCAAAGCAGTTTTCTTCTTGCTGCCTGTCGCTTTGCTTTGGATGTAGAACTCTCAGCTTCTCCATCATCATGTCAGCCTGCAGGCTGCCATGCCTCCTACCATTAAGATAATGGACTAAACCTCTAAACTGTATGCCAGCCCGAATTAAATGTTTTCCTTTATCAGAGTGGACATAGTCACAGTAATTAAATCCTAACTAAGACAGCAGTTATGCTTTATCTGACAAAATATACTTTAACCAAAAAATATGATAGGATACTGGTAAAGTGTCATCATATAATAAGAAAATGGATAATTTTCAAGAGGACATTACTGCTGCTATATATATATATATATATATATATATATATATATATATATAT
>JADRCC010108520.1:0-10181 GCA_019843855.1 Hylomyscus alleni
ACTTCACTCTGTAGACCAGGCTGGCCTCGAACTCATTAATTTTCCTGCCTCTGCCTCCCAAGTGCTGGGATTAAAGGCATGTGCAAATACTGCCCATTAGTTTTACTATTTTTGAGACAGGGTTTCTCTATTATGTTGTCTTGGCTGTCCAGGAACCTTCCATATAGACTAGAGATCTACTTGTTTCTGTCTTTTGAATGCTGGGATTAAAGGTGTGTGCCACCATGTCCAGTTTCTTATTCCCAATTTTTCTCAACTTTGCTTTATTAAGAAAAATCTTAACTATTTAGTATTAATATATACTTTTAAATTCATTTTCTGTATAGCTATAGAATACTTCAGTGGGTAAGCCCATCTTTCCAGTGTACAACTGTTAATATAATGAATAGTGTGGTATACATTTCTGTCTTGCAGAAACCAAATTTGACCCCTAAATTCCCGGAAAAACAAATTTATCTTCAAGGCTTAAGGGTTATCAGAGTCATGGATATTTAGAAATGCAAATAACAGATTCTAAACTAGAGGACCACCATATATAAAATTGTGAATGCTATAAAGAAAGGCACATAAAAGAATATAATCACAATTAGACTATATACATTCTTTCGTGTTTATTTTTAATTATTGCTTTATTTGAGGTGATTTTAATACAATTATATCAATTTCCCTTTCCTTTCCTCCATCAAAACAGCAGCTATTCTTAACTTCTAACAACAACAACAACAACAAACCCACAAAACCCAAACCAATCTAAAAGATTACAAAAATTTGCTTGTATTATGTGTCAAATTCTTTCTAGAGAAGTTCTTCCATCTTTGAGTGAAGTTTCTTAACACACAATGTCCTACAGAGAGGACAAATATTTCATTCTGCAGGGGAAGCTTGTAATACCCAGGGAGTAAAGAACTCAAAAGTTTCAGGAAGTTCCTGAAACTGAACAGATTCAGTTGCTCCTCTTTAGCCAAGTATATTTAGACACTAAGGATCACTGGTTCTCAAAACAGGTTAGCCACCTAAAAGGCAGTTGAGCTGACCAGAAGAGACTCAGCAGCAGAGGATGGCCTTGTGAGACATCAATGAGAAGAGAGGCCTTTGGTCTTGTGAAGCCTTGATGCCCCAATGTAGGGGAATCCCAGGGACAGGGGAGTGGGAGTGGTTGAGTTAGTGAGCATGGGAAGGGGGATGGAATAGGGGGGTTTTCAGAGGGGAAATGGGGAAAGGGGATACAATTTGAAATGTAAATAAAAAAGATATCTAATAAAAAGTTTTAAAAAATAAAATTTACATAAAATTAAAATAACTCTTTAAATTAAAAAAAGGAACAGATTGAGGTGATTTTAATATAGTTACATCAATTTCTCTTTCCTTTCCTCCACCAAAACAGCAGCTATTCTTAACTTCTAATGAAAACAACAACAACAGATCAGTTGAGCTATCTCCTCTACATAGCTGTCTAAGACAGACTCCAGCCTGTTGAGGTACCTGTAAATTGTGCAATGAGCACAATGTTTCCTGCTTTCATAAGCTGTCACCCGTGCTTGGGTGGGCTTTGGTGACATCACTGTCTTTGAGTAATTTCTGCTCCTCTTAGTAACCCCTCATCTAAATTTTTGTAAGTGAACTACATCAAAACTTATTGCTTCAGCAAGTAGCACTTGGGTGGTGTCTGTATTTTTGTCTGGGGTGACAGTTGTGCAAGTATCACACAACAGCCAGAACCTTCAAATTCAGATAAATCCTTCATAATGTCTTATACTAATACCTTCACTTGTAAAATGTATACAATGTGCTCGTCCTTTACCATAGAATCAGAAAACTCATAACAAAAAGCAAACACTGTCAAAAGAAACTACTAAATATGACAATAGTAGGCCTTAAAATGATTAGTAAAGTTATAAAATAACAAAACTCATATAAAGTGAGGGCATGCTTAATGCCTAGGAGGAAAAAAATGTTTAAGAAATCTAAAATTTTAAATTTTTAAAACCTTTACTTTTTCATATAAAACTATTTGTAAGCTAGTCATTCTGCAGTCTAACAAGTAATTATTACAACAAAATCAAAGAGATGACACATGGAAAAAAATTGATACCTAATAGTGCTAAAATTGTGATAATCTAGGGTGATAAATTTAGTACTGTTTCTCATCAAGACAGTCCCAAACTATCTGCTTTGGTTTTGGTTATTTGATTATTTGTTCTGAGATTGAGTTTCACTGTGTAACTCAGGCTAGGCCAAAATACTAGATCCTCCCATCATTGCCTGCCTCCAGGGCTGAGACCATAGCTACTGCTATGAAGCCAGTCTTAACTTCTTATTCTTTCAGTGTGCATTCACAATGCTTTCACGAGAGTAGTCATTTAATAGCAGCTTTCTTCCAGTATATTATTTGCTTAGTAAGGTGTGAAAGGAGCAGATGGATTAGTAAACCATTTCAATGTTGTCTCAGCAAGAACTAAATATATATAAAGTGCCTTTCTAAAAGCTAAAATGCTACATAAAAAAAAAGATCATATTCTTTGGTCGACTGTTTGTGATCATGGTCAAAATTTTCAGGACCTGTATTCTTGAACTCATTAGGGAAATTACTAGGATTGTATGATATAGTGTGGTTATTCTTGTACTTGACCCAATTTGGGGGGGAAACATGTTTAATGTATGAAGTCTCCAGGTAAGTACAAGTACAAAGCCATCAATTTCACTTAAATTGAACAAGGGTTGTCATGGCATCAGTGACATTATGCTGAGGTCATAATGCTGGAGCCATTTCAGTCTATTCCACATTTCTGCTGCCTGGATTAGCATTTGTTCTGCTGGATAATAGGGTTACAGGTCAGACAGAAGTTGCTTGCAGAGGTCTATTAACTCTATGGCTGTAATGTCCTCCTTCATTAACTAACTATAGAGACTAACAGGATTGCTATGTGCCCAGAAATAAGACAATGTAAACTAAGGGAAGTAAAAGGAATGTGATTTTGATAGTTCTTGCAGTTCTTCACTATTAAAATTGGTTCCTACATAAAACAAAGCTTGATTATTTATCTTACTATCATCATTCCATAAATCCAGTAGAAATAGATCTTTTTACCTTGTCCCAAAGAGTCGTTTCAAAAACAAATGACGATGAGGCTAGGAAAGTATGTGAGGCACTGTGCTAAGGATTTTTCATTTGTTTTGTTCTGTTGTTTTTTTTGGGGGGGTGTTTCTCTAAGTAGGGACAGAAAGATAAGAAAGTCTTCCAGAAGATGATTAAAGATTGCCACGCAGACCTTGCATGACAGCAGTATTTGAGGCGAAACCTTCAAGGAAGGCAGTCTCCTGCACCTGCATTGTCACCTGGCACCCCTTAACTCAGAGGTAGCCCAGATATGTCCTCGTACTCTTGTGCTAGGTATTCACCAAGATAGGACAGCTAGCAAAAATCAGACATTTCTCTCTGACCTTTCACCAGTGCTCCAACATCCTAGCCAAACCCTGACCTGGAATTTCCGTAAAGAATGTTACCCACCTAGAACTACTTGCCTCCAGCATTGTGGGTAGGGCATTGAAGCTTATAGAATGGGAGACCTATCCCAGGGCAAGGTCAGGTGGAATCCTCATTTTCAGTAATATAAAGCGGGCCACATTAGATCTGCAGTTGAATCACTCCCAGGAACTAGCTTAACAAAGATTCCCTGTGACTAACCTCTGCTAGCCCAGAAAATTAGCATAGTTGAGGAAATAACTAGATCCACCCAGGCATAAGCTAAACAACAAATTGAATAGGAACTATTTGCACCTGGCTTCTAGACCAAGGTGACCTTAGTCAGAGCTTTCTTTCAGATTGCAATCACTGTTTAGTTCCTGCCAATTTACATGTATATACTTTGCTACTGACCTTGATGTAGTGGTCACTTGCCTACGTGACTTCAGCCCTGTGCCCCTTGCTGTAACCTCCGCCCGTCTACGTGACTCTTGTCATCTGCCTTGCTTGTTGTATGCTATTTAAGCCTGAATTTCACCTTATACAAATACATTCAGATTCACCACACTCTTGTGTTGAGTCTGTTTGTCATCCGCCGACTTAATTGCCCACCTGACCAGAACTCTTATCCCGCGGAAATTGGGATCCCCGCAACGAACCCGGTCCATGGCAAAAGATATTAGAGATATTTTGCATTTGTGATAGATGAAAGGTGAGGGGTAAGGAAAGAATTAGTAAGAATGATTCCCAGATTTCTGGCACCAGCAGCAGACAGAAGTTTGGAAGAAGTGATCAAGCATTAACTTTGGCTTACCTAGTTTTAAATATAAGTACTGTTGAAGCTGAGATTCCCAATAACTAGCTGCCTGCTGAAACAGATCTGCCTGGGCACTGGACATCCACAGGCATTTGCATATAGATCTGACTTCAGAACAGTTACATTGTTTCAGTATATTGCTATGATATAATTTACTCTGTAGTAACTTTCTGGCTCTATAAATCTTGGTAATAATTTCTGCATCCCTGCCTCATTTCAAGTACAAACATTTCTAGATGTTGGTTAAGGTCATTTCCCTCTTGGCTATGTCTGTAATTTATTCCTTTTTCTCTGTCTCTTTCCCTGAGTTCCTCTACTCTTGTACTGACACCATGGATATTTCTATTAAGATGTTTCGCCTTGCTGAGAAGACTTGCTACAACACTCCCTTGAAACAAATGTTGCCAATAACAACCAGAAAGCTAATTGCATTTGGAGGTGACAGGAGTTCATTAAATTAAAAAGAAAAACACCCTACAAGGTCTGAAAACTATAAAAATACCTGTCAGAATTTTGTCTAGGAAGAGGAGGAAACACTTCAAAGACCAAACTGTTTTCTATTCCTAAATTGTAAAATTGGCCCATTAACAGTGATGCAAGGGAAGGGATCAAAGGTGTTAAGCCAATAAAAGTTTCATCTTCCTTTGGCCTCACCTTCTCTCTCACTTGCTCTACTGGGGTATATTAGCTTCAAGTTGCCTTAAAAAAACTTTCTAAAAGAAAGAGAAAAAGGTCATCAAAGAAATTCACAAGGTATTATTTATAGTAGTATAAACATGATGTAAACAGAAGTACCAGAAATAAGAGAATGACTGATAAAAGCTTTGTACAACATTATGAAAGAATACAGATTTTAATGTGACATTTATGAAATGAATTAGTAAAATAGAACTTATGATTTTAGATGAAGAGAAAAATACTAATGCAAATGTTTGTAGACTGTGATCTTCACTGTCAATGATCTTGCTTTAATAAATTATTCAAATAGGAACTAAGTTTGAAGGGGACATGCATATCACTCATCCACATGCTTGCTCTTTATAACTGGTAGAGTATTTGTGGAGTTTGAATGAACTGAGATCTAGGTAACCAAGTGAAGATGAGCAGAAAGATTTCATTGTTTGCATTGTTCATTCAGCTACAAAGGTAGCAAACAAAATATTTGGCAGGATGAAAGCGAAAGTCCAGAGATTTTCAAATAGTTTTGAAAAAAAATACATACAAGTGTAAATAAACATACATACATACATACATACATACATACATACATCGGCCTAAAATTCTTTTAAATCTTTTGAAAGTACAGAGACTGTTTATAAAACAAGGTCACTAATACAGTGCTGTAAGCCAACGTCTTTCATACAATAGGTTGCGCACCTCCCCTCCACCTGGTCTTGATAAGTAGTTGGCAAACCACTCTAGGCTTAAGAACCTGTCTTCTTGTTTTAGGATAATCTAAGATAAGAATGCCTTTTACATTTTTAAGTGGTTGAAACAGAACAGTGCCTTAAATCATGAAAATTGCATGAAATTGAAATTTTAGTATCCATAAATAAAGTTTTGCTGGAATCTAGCCAATTCCATTCATTTATGTATGACCAGTGGCTGGCTGCTTTTGTATTATAGAGGCCGAGTGGAGTCCTTGTAACAGGGGATCTATCTGGTGCACAAGGTCTAAAATATTTAATATGAAGCTCTTTGTAGAAAAACCTTGCTGATACATGTTCTAGATTTTTAAAAAATGCTATCTTGAGAGGGACACCAGCAAATTCCCAGTCCAGATTTCCCATAAGGGTATGAAAAGAAGAGAAATCAAATATGAATTGTTATAGAATAAAGAAGAACACAGAGGCAGTCTTTTAGATACTTCTATATGCACAATGCTACCAGATGTCTTTGTAGAGACAGTTTTTATCTCTTAAAGGGTCTATAATCAAGTCTACAATGTAGAGAAGATTATGTCTCTTTCATAGAAATCAACAAGACTTTATTCCTATATAAGGGTGGAGGAAAAACAACAATAAGTTTTTATATTGCAAAAATATAGGTAAGAGCAAAGCGTACTGGTTGAACTTTTTTTCTTCTAAAACCCTAAAAGTAAATAAAACATAAACATAACCAACATATAGTATGCAGAAATTCATAGCTAGATCCTATAATTCCAGACAATAAAAGCAGAAAAATCAGTTACAAGAAATTAAAACAAATTTCTTCTCAACTACCAAATTATCATTGTACAAAATAAGACTGAGAAGTCTAAATTAAAATTTTCATACCAGTTAACCTCTCTGTTATGTCACTATATGGCATACTCCTGGAGTTGTTAAAGGTTTAAGAACTGACCTGGACATATTCTTTATAACTGATTTCCCTATATTTACAATAGACTTTATAAGGATACTAATGCAGTTCAAGAAATTACAAAGTTATAGGTCTCAGTGTTAATAATTATGTTTTCCATGCACAATTTATCCTCAATAGCTCCCTATACAAAATATCCTGTTACTAATTCAATATCAGAAACCTACACATTAAAAATGTCCTCAAGGTCATATAACACATAAGTGGCAGAACCGATATCCAAAGTTATATAATCTAACCTATGCTTCTAACCAATTTGCTCCACTCTTTCTTAGGTTGTAGGGTAATGGTACTTTTAAACACGGGAAGTACAGCCGAACCAGGTATCTGACATTCTTCTAATGTGCATATATAACACACAGTAATATAACACACAGTAATTTTGAAGCTAATAACAGCACAGTAGTGTCTTTATGAAATAGCAAGGACAAACAAGTGAGAGGGAAACACAGTACTATGTCTGATTTCATGGAGTTTATATTGTTGTAAGTTGTTTGAAACAAGTTAAAGTCATTGTCAGACTTCAGTGCTACTAAATACTAAATAAGAAAATAATTTTTAAAGGAAAGGGACAATATATTCTTTGAGATATAGGACAGTAAATAAAAGTGATAGTCTCCCATTCACAAAGAAAAAAGAAGACTATTCTTATCTGTGAATATAGAAAATGGACTCCTGTATTTCGAGAGCACAGAGTACAGAGGGGTAAAAATGGCAAGCCATTCTAACTTCATGGCAGTGTATGGTTAAAATTTTGATTGCATTAGGTTGACAGTGTGACTTCTGTATCCCACATAGAAGTTGGGATTTGAAAAGAGCAATTAAGAAAGAAGGATGAAAAATAAGATGGTTTAAGGAAAGGTATCGGACTGATGCTGGATATTATGACTGAAATGTGTATGTTGCGCGCCCAGTGCAACTAGAAGGAACAACGAGAAAAAAAGGGAGAGTGGGCCTGGGTCTTGCTGCTCCTGCTGCTGCTGGGGCTGCGTGATGCCTTAGTTAAAAGGAGGCAATGCATAGTCATTTTATTATAGAAAAGAGAAAAGAGGCGGGCAATGACTGCAAAGAGAGAGAGAGAGAAAGGAGAAGAAGGAGAGGAGAGGGGAGGAAGAGAGAGAAAGGGCAAGAGAGAAAGCAAGAGAGCAAGAGAGAGAGGAGGGGGCAAACTGCCCATTATATTGTGAGGCGGAGCTATCTGGCTGTGGTCAGATGACTAGGGGTAGGGTCCAGCTAGAATGCTGTGAGCTTGGGGCATTGTCTGCATGACAGAACACACATCTTCTGCAGGGGTTGGAGTCTGTGGGGGTGAGGTTGGGACTCAAACAGGAGCCAGGGTCCCAGGAGGTGTGGCCGGACTCCTTCCATCTCTTGCAGGCAGAAATTATTGCCTACAGGGGCTCCAGAGTTCCAGACCTGATCTCCACTGGGTCCAGGTTGCTTGAACAGACCACTGCCCCACAATGGAAGATATAAGTAAAGGCAGTAACCCAAGGACAGCTGACAAACAGCTTCAAAAGCCATGGGAGGGAGGAAGCAAATGTATAAAATGTATCCTCTAAAGATAGGGCTTTTGATAGCAGCCATATATCACTTAATGCAAAAGTCTAATGGTCACATGTTTTGTGAAATCAGAAATGGAGAGAAAAAAATCATGGTGATGGAGCTGAGGCCCCACTATGGGAAACGGTAGTTTTATCAATTTTGAGTTCATCAACATTTTTTACTAATCAGTAAAAGGAGGTATTTAGTAATTTTTGTTTCAAATTGCTTCTCTCTTTTCTTAAATTTTTTCATAGCTGACACTTTAGTATCATTCCTTGTCTGATTAAAGGTTTAGAAGTAGGAAAAGTCTGTGGAAGGGGATACGATTAGGAAAAGATGATAATCATATTTTCACAGTGATATTTTCTGAGGAGATGCAGATCAATAAAAATATGTTTTCATTCTTCCAATGGCATGCACTCAAAGATCTTCAATAATTTTATTTTTCATATTTTCAAAGTTGGAAATAAAGAAATATTTGGCAATGTTTTCAAAATGATGACATGTTATTGTAAAAGTGGTTTTTACTTACTCAAATAACATTGCATTTATAAGTCACAGAGGCAGACTCGGAAATTTTTAACATGGGATTGTATCTTCAGGAGTTTTCTTTAGTGTTTTACAAATGCACTGAACTATCTGTAATAATACATAATGCTTACTTGACATATTTCATTTTAAATAGCCACAGTATACAGAAATGAATTTATAATGATTCAAAACCCCCCCACTAATTCAGATGTTAAGAGATAAGTGAATAATTTCCTGGGTACAATTTGAACATGTTTGTAAGCTAATAACTCTGTGAAACTTAGGAAGTATCAGTGAGGACCCTTTAAAAGACAATTCATTCAAGAAAAGCCAGGAAGAATTAATAAGACTCAAAATAAATCCAAAATAGCCAACACTAACATTAGATTCATGATCCAATGTATGCAATCCCAACTATGCAAATTTTTATTCTATATAACAGATAGCAAATTCATCATATACCTTGATAATTTGCTTTTAAGAAATCCTAAAGCTTTTCATAGGAGTCATAGATAACAGTATAACAAATGTACATTGGCAAATTAATAAAAACAGAGAGCTGGTCTAGTACTCAGAAGGCCTAAGTCCCATTTATTTTCCATATGCTTTTGGGAAAAATGCATAGTTTCCTGTCCTATATGTTTTTCATTTACAAAACAGGATTAATAGTGCCTGCCTTGCTGACCGTGTGTGTGAGTGTGTGTGTGTGTGTGTTTGTGTGTAGGGGTATCAACGTAAAAATGATATGAGACACTATGTAGAGAGTGTTTGTGATATAAAAACAAAGTTAGTTGATAGTACTATTAAGGTTGCCCTAGGAACCAACCTGATATCTGAGCAGGGCTGCACCTTACATTTTTTATGGAAGGACACAATATTTAGAAACCAAGACATTGTGTATAAATATCCTTTCACATTAAATCCTATGCAAGCTGCCAACAGAGAAAAAACACTTATTACTCCTACCCAGCTGTGACACCTATGAACTACAACAATGATCACATGGCAAGATATCCATAAAGTGCAGTAAGTGGCACTCACATGCCAGTAGTAAGCAACAGCTGTCTAATTGGATTTCAGGCCTCCTCAACAGGAGGGAAATAATGCCTAGTTCTAAAAACCTAGCCAACTGCCACTAGTGAGGTTATGGATTTTAGAAGAGAATCCACTATAGTCATATTTCGAGGACAGCATAATTCATAACTATGTTCTAAATCTTATTTTAGAATCCAAAGATAACTGTAGACATTCAAACAAGCTTCTCCTTATGAGCCGATGGAAAACAAACAAAAATCCCCTACAACTGGACACAATACAGAGATCAACTATATCATGAGGAGCCCAGCAGCAAAGGACTCATCTACAATTCAACTCTTCTATATATACCTCAAGGAACAACAAGGAAGCAGTGATAAGAGTGTAAGAATCAGAATATCAGAAATACTGCTATAAAACCTTCTCTCT
>JADRCC010108545.1:0-16932 GCA_019843855.1 Hylomyscus alleni
TGTGTGTGTGTGTGTGTGTGTGTGTGTACACAAACAGTAATATATATATGTGTGTGTGTGTTGTATATATAATATATATACATATTACTTTTCTGTATATAAATATATATAAAACAGTAATATATTGTTCATATATTAATCAATATGACACTTAGCATTCTTGTCTGGCACAAAGACAATCAGCATAGTATACAGAGTCAGGCAGAGAACCTACTGCTTGTCCCCGAAGGGAAAGATAATTTGCTAATTAAATAAAAAGCATCATTAGAAAGCTCTTAACAAATTGTTTTCCTTTTCTAACATACACACAATTAGAAGTAATAATCTCTAATAAAACAATGCAAATTTTGGTCACATTACAAATAGAGGGGAGAGGGATGGTGAGAAGAGGAAAGACCCATGCAATAACTTTAATTTGCATTCATAACTGTACACCAACACACTAAGACAGAGTTTATCCACTGAGTTTTCCTGTACCACAACACACTTATGACATTAACTGTCTCTTTCCAATGCATCCTATTTATTCTCACTATCACTTCATTGTGTCTTCTACTCTTTTCTGTTATTCTTTTTTGTTCCCTGGCTTTTATTTTTCATTGGGAATTTATTCAATATGTTCTGATGAAGGCTTTCCCCCCACCCCCACCCCCCGTCTCCTCCTAGATCCTAAGCCAAATTTACATCTCTTCTCAAAACCCTCTTACATTGGCTTTAAAACTATCCACCATAGCATGGGTTTGAATATGAAATGTTTTTCACAGTCTTGTGTGCTAAATGTTTAGTTCCCAGTTGGCAAAACTATTTTGAGATGTAGTTGAATTTTTAAGAAGTAATGCCTCACAGAAGAAATAGGTCACTGAAAGCTATACTTTTAAAGGTTAGAACTGTTCCCAGTCCCCTCTCCAATCTCTCTGCTTCATGGTCACCATGGGATAAGTAAAGAAGAGCCAACAAAATGGGTGAATATGTTTGCCAGCTATGTATTTAATAACTAGAAATAGATCTGCAATACGACCTAATTAAGCCACTCCTAGGCAAGTATCCAAAGAACTTTATATCTTACTATAAAAATTCTTGCAATCCATGTTCGTTGTTATTCTATTCACAATAACTAGGAAATGGAATAAAAATAGATGTATATCAACTGTTGAATATATAATGAACATGCAATACCTATAAAAGTGGAACATTACTCAGTCATGAGGAAAAATTAAGTCATAAAATTTAATGGATGAAACTGGAAAAATTACTTACTGAGGTCACCCAGGCCCCAAAAGACTAATGTGCAGCTATTTGTCCGATGTGGGTCCTAGCCTCAAATCCTGTGTTTTGTGTGTTTAGCTTCGAGTATATGTGGTAGTTACAAAACTAGCAATGGATGAAGAGATAAATATTAGGAAGGAAGTATGAATTATAGGTGAGGTGAAAGTAGAGCATGGGCATATGGAGGGCAGAAAGACTCAAACGGGTGGTAGAAAAATAGGGAAACTAGAAGAAAAGGGAGGCGCTAGCCAAAATGAACAGTCTTTGTGGAAACCTATGACCTTGCAATCCAAGTAGAAAGCACAATAGAAGCACTTTGTAGAACACATGTGATTTCAAAGATGTAGCAATCATGGGAACTAAAGACTTAAATGGGGCTGGGGCCAGAGAGTGAGGGAAATGAGGGGCAAGTAGGAGTTAACCAAAACTAAGGATGTATGAAGAAGCCTTATGAAACCCCACTAGTATAAGCTAACTAAAGTATAATTTTTAAAAGAAAATGAGTTTGAACATAAGTGTTGCACATGGGAGAACAATGCTGCTCTCAGAAGATGTAAGTTATTAAGTAAAAATCTCAGTGCCAAGCACAGGTTACCTCCCTATGAATTATTGGTCAAGCAGGTCCCAGAGATGCTCTAAACAAGACAGTCTATTTGTATTGCCCTTGGTTGCCTATCATAAATAGATGGCCAACATCCTATTGCTGAAAACAACATACACTCCAGTTGCAGGACATAAAGGGATCAGTCTTGAACTGATCGGGAAACTTTCTCCCTTTTAACTAGGTTTCATAATGGTGGGAAAAGCTATGAAGGCTGCCAGGGAAGAAAGGAAATCGATGATCTTGACCAATGCTGCATGTTGCGTGCTACTATAATGATCTTCCAGGCAAGATTCACACACTGAGGCAATAGCGGCAAGAGAGCTGATGGGGTAGCCAACCACTTTCTTGATTGGATTTGAGCATGCTCCACAAGAAGTCATTTGTGCTGGGTACTGTAAACTGTCAAAATTCATGGCTCGAGAATGTATAGGCTGTAGGCCAGAACTGATTAAGTTTCCTAGATGGTCAGGTTGGAAAAATGCTCTACGATAATTTTTATATCCAAAGGTTTGTGCTATTTTCAACCTTGGTCATAGAATCTTCTGACTGTAATGTGGAGTGGTTAACGAAGAGACTCAAACTCTTTAAAATGCTGTGTGTTCAGTCATAGATGGGACATCTACATTACCACTCCTACTACTCCCTCCAAGGCTCAGGAGATATCACAGAAGAAGGGCTGGAGAGGATATAAGAGCTGGAGAATGGGAAGAGTACTGCAAAAGGCTAGCCTGAGTGTACCACATAGCTGTTACACACAGGAGCTCATAGCAGCTTTGTTTACACACACAAGACCTCCACACGATCAACAAATTTAAAAGTCCCAGCATGGAAGGGAGAGGGGCTTTCAATGCTCTATCAATGGCAGTTGATAACTGCTAAGAGCAGGGAAAGTCACTTCTCTGGTGTGGGGAGAGTCATTTGTAGGTTATCTATGCCTCACTGAATGACTCCACACTCATGCACATTTGGGCACCACTAACTGGAGTTAGGAGGTTATAAAAAAGAGATAGAAGATATGTCATGAGGGAAGTGGTGGGGGTTGGAGGGAGAGAGTGATGTATGGATGGATATGACCAAGATACTCTATAAATAAATAAAAATATAAAAGGTTTCTATTTAAGCTATCAAATTTGAATGTACAAAGTCCTGTCCTGCTTGTTTTTATGATGAAATCTATTTTTAAAAATGCTGAAAATCAATCTAACCCAAGTTACTCATCTTCTAGAAAAATAGGCACTTTGTGACTGAAATTCAGAAAAAAAAAATTTCTTAAAACACAACTTTGGATGGTAACTTGGTAAAGCACTGGCTTTGAATCCTTTAATTCTCACCTTAGGAATCCTTGTCATAAAAAAAGACACCATTATCTCTAGCCTAGGCTATAAATTTGCCCTTGCTAGTGGTATAAGGAATTGCTTAGAAACCAGTGGTGATAATTTTTAAAGTCTGATAGATTTAAGGAAAGTAGGAAAGCAATTACAAAAATACTTCCTTAAACCCTCCACTGACTATACAGAACAAGCTTTTCTCAGATGCTACCTCATAATTCTAGAGGCAGATGGTGCCAGCCTAAGGGATAATAATAACAGCCTCGTGAGGCGTGTTTTGGGCTCTGCCATCTATTTGCATAGGTAGGTCCACTAGGGTCTTACTCACTCTCATCTTGCAGAATGCTACAGATATCTCAATTCTGGCTTGTTAATGTCAAGTGTTCTCTTGCAACACTTTCCTTGTATTTTTACCCTTTAGTGTTCTTTATATAGGCTGTCTCTAATGGCTACCCAAGTCATATGATCCTTCCTCACCCCAACTTAAGCTGAATCACATCTCTTCCCACACTCTCCTCTGTATTTTATGTGCTAGCCTTTGTGCAAAAACTATAGAAGGGCTGGACTAATGGGAAGAATTTATAGGTTTGCTATTTATAGCTCTGTTCCCTGATACATCTAATCTGTTCTTAGGCTCTTATGTACTGCACTTGTCTACAATTTAGTTGCTTACAAATGAAGGCTAAGTGCTAAGGTACTAGTGCAGTAACATTATGTTTCCTTGTAAAAAGCAAGTTGCCCAAAAGAGCATACTACCGAATTACAGATGCAGCAGGCTCATTAGTCGAAATACTACTACGATTAACTTGAAAGCCTGGCATTATCAGCATGTTCAGACCTCTAGGTAGACCATGTCCTTGTGTAAGTGGCCGAATGAGACAGAACATAATTTCTGTATACCGAGGTAACCTTAGCAACATACATGTAAGAGCAGCAAGATGATTCAGATAGAATAACTTATTAAAATAATGAATAAAACCTGAAAGCCCAGAAGTCAGAGGATAGGAGAGGCTTGGAAGATCTGGTCTCAGACTCTAGACATTTGAGTACAAAGAGAAGTTATTCTTTTTTGTTTGTTTGTTTGTTTGTTTTTTCGAGACAGGGTTTCTCTGTATAGCTCTGGCTGTCCTGGAACTCACTCTGTAGACTAGGCTGGCCTCGAACTCAGAAATCCGCCTGCCTCTGCCTCCCAAGTGCTGGGATTAAAGGTGTGCACCACCACCGCCCAGAGAGAAGTTATTCTTAAGTGGAGGATGTGTACAAGGGAAAATAAACACATTTCTGACATTAGCTTTAAAATTTGATATATCAGCAGTACTATTGTTGAATGTTTCCTCTATGATAAGACTATCCTGTCAGTACCTCCTTTGCATAATTTTGTTTCATTCTCATAACAAAAGATTCAGGTAGGTGCTGTTATATCATTAATTTACATATATATGGTCACTGAAGCACAGAAAACACAAGCTCCCTGCTCAAAGACAATTATTATTAAATGAGAAAGGTCTAATTCCAACCAAGAAAAATAATCTCTAGACCCAGTGGTCTTGGCCACATAGGCCCATTTCATGAGTAGAAACTCCCGAAAGGCAGAGTACAATTTGACCTTTCTCAAATCTGATCTAAGCCATAAACAAAGGCATCAAGATGTAGGAGATAGCTGTCAGTAGTGGTGTAAGATTAGAAACAAGATGAACACTTATAAAACAAAGGGCCATCAGCGTGAAGGCCAAACTACATGACTTTAAGATTTCTCCCAAGTGTTGAAATGTTCTGGCTTACAGATGCTTACAGAAAGGGGTCAACAAATTCAGGCCTATTGCATTATCCAATTGAACCAAATCCAATTAAATGGAAAGCTAAGCCAGAACCTACTTTCTTTTTTTTTTTTCAGGTATAATATTCATTTATTTTTGAAATTAAATTTTTGTAGCTTCTCCTAGATAAGCCATAGGAACCAAAGTAAGGTTTTTGGGTAATATCGAGGATTTTTATGCTACAAAAAGAAAATTCTGATCAGAATATGTTGGTACATAGCTATAATCCAAGCAATATTAAGACTGAAACAGGAGGATCATAAGTTTAAGGTCAGTCTTGGTTACATAACTAAAATCTTTCAAATAACATACCCCATTTAAATAAAGAGAAAAAGAAAATAAGGACATTCAATCTCCACACACATTTAGAAGGTCAAAAATATCTGTAAAGGATAATGTAATATCATATAAATAACACAGAATAATCAACCCATAATGCTAATTGGAGTGTTTCTAATGAGCTCCAGGATCTTTGATGGGTCACATCCTATCTTGAAGCTTTCATTCCCTCACTTTAGTTCTGTAACTGGGATGGAAAAGAGGAGAAATTCAAGTTTTTCATAATATAGTAAAGGTTAAGTAATACACTGTGATAGGGAGACGGAATGGCAAGGGAACGGTGGTGGAAGGGTAGTGGCATATGGATGGAATACCTAAATCCCCTAAATGTCTGCAGCAGCTTTCAAACCAACAACTCCAGGCTCTGTGTATTCCACACAAATTGCTCCACATATATCTACATGTTCTTCTCTTTGAAAATGAAGTGAGAACTACGGATCTGTTTTCTTTGTACTAGGTTTTGTATGTGACAGCTTGTGGTGTCTAGGAAAGATACTGTCACCCCACTATAGTGTATGTATGTATATATATTATACTATGTATATTACATGCATACATAATTCTAATGATGTACAGGATCTTTCCAGATATATATGGAAGCTTCTACAGTAGTAGTTTTCCATATGACTTTTAAACATGTTTTAGTGTTAATTATCCCTCCCTTACTAAGTCCTCTACTCTTCTGTCCCATTCTGTACCACACTGTACTTGCTCCATTCCTTTATAGCACCTGCATCCTGTCTCCCCTTTATTGAGACCTTACCCAATCAGGCCATTACTGGTTTCCTGACTTATATAGGTATTTCATTTAAACACATGTATCTCAAGATTTAAAGCTGGCATCCTCATATAAGAGACAGAACATTCAGTGTTTGCCTTTCGAGTCTGGGCTCACTCGGAAAATTTCCAGCTCCACCCATATACCTATGAATTTCATAATTTCATTTTTTTCTTCACAGCAGAAAAACATTCCAGTGTGTAAATATAAGACATCTACACTGTTTCCATTTCCTGGTTATTGTGAATAGAGCAGCAATAAACATGAATATAAACTCTGTAGTAGGATATAAAATCCTTTGGGTTATGCCCAAGAGTGGTATAGCTGGAGCATGTGGTAGATCTATTTTCAGTGTTTTGAAGAACATCCACACTGATTTCCATAGTAGTTGTACCAGTTTGCACTCCCACCATGAGTGAATAAGTGTTTCTTTTCCCCATATTTATGCCAACATCTGTCGTCATTTTGTTCTCCTTATTGTTGTTGAACTTAGCCATTCTCATTGGGCTACAATAAAATCTCAAAGTAGTTTTAATTTGCAATTCCTTGATACTTAAGGTTACTAAACATTAAGCAAAAAAGTATTTCTGAGCCACTTATATTTCTCCTTTTGAGGCCTATCTGTTTAATTCCATGCCCCAAATTTTATTTGGGCTGTTTTCTTAGTAGTTAGGGTTTGTTGAGTTTTTTAAGTAGGAATTTGTTTGTTTGTTTGTTTTGTTTTTTGTTCATTCTAGATACCAATCCCCTGTTAAATGTGTAGGTAACTGTCCAAAGTGACTACTTATCCCAGCTTTAGTTAACTTCTGCTTATGTTTTACCCAACTCCTTCCCAGACTCTGCTCTCCATATTCCAATGAGCAGAACATTCTAATTCTTTCCACATGAATATTCTTGGGTTTGGGGAGATCTATGTTTTACAACATAGAACAAACCATTATCAACTAAAGCTTCTGAAGACTTTGTTAACAGAAACTTTTGAAACATTTTCCCTCTGGCCTGCCTATGGTATGATGTAACTGTGGTTTTTGACTGTATATTATATAGAGATAATCTCTATAGGGCCATATAATCCTGCTCACTTTGGGGTCCAGAGTTCTTTCTGGCATGAGCATGTTTTTGACCACTGGCAAATAAAAAACTTTTAATCTGACCATCACTGAGTGACATTCCCTTGTATCTTTCGTGGGTCAAACATAGTAAAGATTTCTTCTCAGTTCTATAGGCTCTTTACTTGAGTGATGGTGTCTGTTTTACTTAGGGTTAAAATTGTTGTGATGAAACACGTGACCAAAAGGCAAGTTGAGGAGGAAAGGGTTTATTCAGTTTACACCTCTACATTGTTGCTCATTATTGAAAGAAGTCAGGAGAGGAACTCAAACAGGGCAGGATCTTGGAGGCAGGAGCTAATTCAGAAGCCATGGCTTGCTCCCCTTGGCTTGCTCAGGCTTTTTTCCTTATAAAATCCAGGACCACCAGCCCAGGGAGAAAAACTACCCACAATGGGTTGGCTATATTCTATCCTGGCTCCTCCAGCTTTTGGGTTCATGCCCACCAATGGATTTCCATGAGAGATGAGACAATCTACAGACTCAGAAGGTTCTCCCTGTGGCAAGGACCAGATTGTGGTATGACCTCAGACCTGATATTTTTCCAATCGTCCCCACCCACACAGTATAGAACTCTCGGCTCCAGGCTGTAGTCTCCTCCTTTCCCTAGACCCTCCCAGGAACCAACACTCAGTTCCATCTCACTCCCAAGCGTACAAGGAGCAAGCACTTTAAGGACAGGCTGTTCCCTACCTTCAGACCTTTGGACTTACCTAAACAAGCCTAAGAGTGCGCCCAAATTCAAGAAGTAACATTGTATTCTTCCTGGGAGCTCATCCCAAACCCAAGCAACCCAGGCTTCCAGGAAGTCTCCAAACTATCAGGCTGAGGAGACCTACCCACCATGCAACTTGTCTGCCAAGCAAGCAGCCTCCAGGCCCCTCCGTGTCTTAGCCCAGTGAGACGCCCCTCCAGGGACTCAGATCATTAACATCAACTCAAGATGCAGTAGCCCTACAGCCAAACCAGAGCCTCAGCAAGGCCAGCTCAGCTAGGCATGTTCACATGCAGTAGACCCGGTGACCACAGACCTGTCCCAAGGTGGATCTATGAGATAATTATTACATAAAACTTGAGTGATCTTCCTAGCTTCAGGCAATCCTTTTATGTGACAACCTTCAGGAAAATAAGATACCAAAGAAATCTAGAACTAAAAACAAAACCATGACAAATGGGAAAAAAACAAACAAGGAAAAATGTGTACAACTCTAAAATATATCCATTTATTAGGTATTTGGGGGGAGTGAGTTGGGTGTGGTACATACGCCTATGTATGGAGGATAGAGAAGAAACTGCCAGAGTCTAGTTGTTTTTCTCCTTTCACCGTGTGCGTTCAAGCAGTCAAATTTGGGTCATCGGGCATAGCAGTAAGCACCTTTACCAGCTGAGTCATCTTGCTGGCCAACTATTTACTTTTTGAACAAATCTATGCCTCGTGACACAGACCTCAGCACTCACTCATAACAACGTGTTATGGATCCTATATAAAAACTGCCCTAACATATGCTCTCCGCAGGCCATGGCCCCGTGTCAGCACAAAGGCTCTTGTTCTGCACAGCATCAAAGGAAAACAGACTGAATGACTTGAAATTGGTGCCTAGCAGGGGGAAAAATGCTACCACAGGCTCCTTAGAAATACAATCATGCATCAGCAGATTGTTCTCAGCTCCCAGGGAAATAAGCCCAGGAAAGTAGGTAATGATTTCTCCAGCCAGATACGAGGACTGAGATTCAGTACGACCTGATTCACTTAAGCGGACCAATAAATGAAAAGATACTAAAACCACTTGACTCTGTTCTTAAAACAAAAACATCACAAAGGGAACAAGTGTTCATGCGACAAATTCAGAATGCTGAAGACATTCTGAAGCAGACAAGGGATACTACTTTAAATATTTAAGGAATAAGCATTGGTATTGTGAGAAATATTAGACTTCTAAGTTATGATTTATGCTCTGTCATTACAATATTGACTCTAAATGTGTGTTATTGAGAAAGTACTAATTAGTCATGTGTAGTTCATATGAATTGAGCTATCTTCTACATATACTATATTTCCAAAAACTTAATAAAATGTCATTATTAATTTTATAGTGATATTATATAATATTCCATAATATTTTGAAGATACTTGAGCAATAATATGAAATTTAATTTTAGCTGTAATTTATTTTAACTTTTTCATGTGACTACTAGAAAAATTCAAATCACATCTGTGTCTTTTATTACATAGTATATTTTCTAGGAAAAACATAATAACCAATATGTTTAAATACAAGCTCCCAGGGACTAAACCACCAACCAAAGAGTACACATGGTGGAACTCATGGCCAACAGCATATGTATAGCAGAGGATTGCAAAGTCGGTCATCAATGGGAGGAGAGGCCCTTGGCCCTGTGAAGGTTCTATGCCTCAGTGTAGGGGAATGCCAGGGCCAGGAAGTGGGAGAGGGTGGGTTGGTGAGCAGGGGGAGGGGGGAGGGAATAGGAGGTTTTCAGAGGGGAAACGAGGAAAGGGGATAACATTTGAAATGTAAATAAAGAAAATATCTAATAAAAAAAAAAGCTATCCTTTAATATAGTTCCTCATGTTGTGGTAACAACCAACCATAAAATTATTTCTTTGGTACTTCTTAAGTATAATTTGCTACTGTTGTGAATTGTAATGTAAATATCTGATACACTGGATATCTGATATGGGACCCCAAAGAGGTCAAAACTCACAGATTAAAAACTACTGATCTGGGTGTTCTTTTAAAGAAAAATAAAAATCTAATTTCCAGGCCTTATCTTTAATGCGTCTTATTAAAATAGCTTAAATTTTAGTGGGGCTTTCCTTCTTTTTAAATTTGTTTCTTTTATTCACATGCAAAGTACTAGGTGTCACTACAGCATTTTGATACATATTTTATTCTTATATTCTCTTCTCCTCCAAGCCTCTCTCCTACCACCCTGGCTCTTCCTGCTCATCTTCTTCCTTGACCTACTATATAGTTTTCTACTCTCTTGTCACATGTATCATATATCTATTACCTTCTTTTTCTTCTCTTAGCCCCCTTAAGAACGCTTCTTCCTCTATCAGGGTCCTTTTTTTTTCTTCCTCCTAATTTCATGAACCATACACATCCCCATGTATCTGAGTATGGCTTATTCTACTTAACATATTTTTTCCAGTTCTATCCACCTTCCTGACAATTACATTCTTGTTTACAGTTAAATTAAGTAAAATCGCATTCTGTATACACTCTTCTTCCACTTTCTTTATAGAGTCATCCGTCGATAGACATCAAGCCTGTTTTTTTTTAAAACAATTTTAAATAGTTCAGCACAATAATAATGTGGATGGCACATTCTTTGTGGTAGAATTGAGAGTGTGCTTTGGGTATTATGATAGCTACTCTTCATTGTCAATTTATCAGGATTTAGACTCTCTATGGAAATATACCTTTGGATATGTATATGAGAATGGCTTCAGAAAAGTTTATCTGATGAGATGCTACTCACTCTGAATGTTAAGTAGCACCGTCCCATAAGCTAGGACCCTGGACTCAATTACGAAGAGAAAGTGAACTTAGCATAGGCATTATTAATCTTTCTCTGCTTCCTGGGTTAGGACAACGGGCATCTTCCATTTCTGCTGCTATGCTGCCATACTTAGCTTCAGTTTTCAACTTAAACAGAGGAGGAAGGAATCTCAACGTAAGAAGTACTCAGATCAAACTGGCCTGTGCCCTTGTTTGTTAGGTATTTTATTAATTGGTAATGGATATGTGCTGGAGAAGCAGCTCACGGTGGGTGGTGGCATCACGAGGTAGTTGGGCCTGAACCTTATACTTCTAGTATAAGACGGCAAGCTGAACAAGCCATGGGGAGCAAACACACCTTCATGGTCTCTGCTTCAGTTACTGCCTCCACGTTTCTGCCATGAGCTCACGAGCTTTTGGCCTGTTTTCCCTCAAGGATGGCCTAAAACTAATAATATGAAAATACCCTTCCTAACTCTCAGAGACTGAGCCATCAACCAAAGAGCACACACAGGCTACACTGAGGCCCTTGGTACATATGTAGCAGATGTGCAGCTCAGTAGTCATGTGGGTCCCCCAAAAGCTAGAGTGAGGGCGGTCCCTAAAGTTGTCCCTGACTGTGGAATCCATTCCCCTAGCTGGGCTGCCTTGTCTAGCCTTAGTGGAAGAGGATGAGCCTAACCCTGCAGAGAGTAGATAGACCAGGATAGGGGGAGGCCTGGGGGGCACCCCCTTAGAGGAAAGCATAAGAGTGATGAAGGGAGGAACTATGAGAGGAGACTCAGAGGGTTTCAGCATTTGGGATGTTAATTAATTAATTAAAAAAGAAAGTACCATCCCTAACGTATTTTAGTCATAGTATTTATCAAAGCAACAGAAAACAAAAACATATGCTTTCCTTGTCATGATGCCATATTCTCTTAAACTGTAAGCCAAAATGAACCACCTCTCCACTAAGTTACTTCTTGTCAGGTATTTGATCAGCCATGAAAACTAACACAGATATGTAATCAGGGTTAGATAGTAGTTCTATTTCATTTTCAAGAAACATTAATTCTCATTTCTGTAGTGACTACAAGTTTACACCCCCAATCAGCAAAGAGTTCTTCTTCCTCATGTTCTCACCAGCATTTGTATAACTTTTTGTGCACATGCATGCATCTGTACCAACTCTCCCTCCGTGTGTGTATGTGTGTGTGAGAGAGAGACAGAGAGAGAGAGAGAGAGAGAGAGAGAGAGAGAGAGAAGGGGGGAGAGGGAGATATGTTAGCCATTCTGAATGGGGTAAAATGCTATTTCAAAGTGGTTTTATTAATGACATATTTTCCTGTTGGTTGAGAATATTGAACATTTGTAAAAAATATTTATTGACTATTTGCATGTCTTCACTGGAAAACTGTTCAGACGATTAGACTATAAATGGATTCAGTGATTTGGAGGGACTTGGTGTTTAATTTTGATTCTGGGTTTTACTAGTCTGTTTCTTGTATATTCTACACGAAGTGGCTACTACGGATGTGTTCCTGAAATATCAGTCCTTTTAGCCTTTGACTTAAAGCCATCAGTGCTTGTTCATAGATATTCTCTAAAGATTGACCTTGACATTCATTTCATTAAGTCATTTTGACTTGCTCAATATCCTTCTTATCCCATGGTCTATTTCCCTGAAAACAAAGCACATTAATATTTAAGTGCGGTTTAATTATCCTTTTAAAAGGAGAGGTTGTGATACTTGTATTGCACATACAGCATGTGCATAAAGATTCACACCAGCTCTTAAGTCTTGTGGTTATTGATGGGATCATTCTGAATACCCTAGGGACTACTTTATCAACCATTAAAGTTGGATTGGGACACAGATAACATTTCAAGACATTAATGAAAGAAGCCACATAAGCAGAGAATAAAGGATTAGATATTTCATTAGAAAACACTCAGCAAAGAAGAAGACAAGAGACAATTCTACCCATTTCCTTGCTTAAGCCAACACCTGAATCCTATCAATCAATCAACTGTGCTTTATAAGTTGATATCCCCTGCAAGGATGGGTTTCTCTTTCAACTAATATGGCCAGCCTTGAAATGTGGACCTTGGTAGAGCTAGTAAGGTGGTAAAAAATTGATCACAACTCTACTATGGTAAAAACTAAAACATAGGTAAACATTTTTTCAAGTACTTTATACTTGTATAACTGTGTTAAATCTTTTCTTAACATATATTAACTCATTGTATTCTTAGGAAAAAGTCTGCTATGTGACCCCTATGTGTTTCAGTTGAAATTTTGCCAAAAATAGTAACAATAAAAATTAAAAACACATTGGTAGGAACTAATGAAGTTGCAATCCAAGTTCTTAACTCCAATGCTTTGCTCCTTCTTTCAAATTATACCCAGGGGCCCCACTCTTTAGAGGAGGAGATTGGGGGCTGTGAGATAGGACAGCATTTAGAATGTAAATAAAAAGTCCTTTGCTCTCCAAAAGTCAATGCCCCGCTAACCTTTTCTTTGGGCCCAGAATATATTATATTGCAGAAGAAACCAACAATGAAAATGGTGATACAGCTTAGTTGGTAGAGCACTTGCCTGGCATATAGGAGGCTCTGAGTTCCTCAGTACTGAAAAAGAATTAAAGATCTTTGATTATATACATGTATGAAATTCTCAAAGAATTTCTTTTTTCAAAAAAAAAATATAAAGGGAAGAAAAGGACACTCCAGAAGGAACTAAGAAAAGGTGACAGGCTATAGCAAGGGTGGCCTTTAACACACCCTCAGGAGCTTTGGCTATTTTTTTGCCATAAAGAAATTTTCATTGTCGCTCATTCACTGTGATATTTATCCCCTGGCCAGAAAAAGACTGCCAGGACCAGTTTGCAGATGGGAAAAACTTGCCCTTCCAATAACTGAAGAACAAATCCAAAATAACAACCTCAAAGAAAAGCCAAGAGCTAAGACACATGGCCAGTTAAAATTTCCCACAGCAACCTGCTAAAAGGTGATCTATTGAAAAAAGAGGCCTCACAGGAACACCATCATTAATGTGCCAGATTCTTTATGGTAAAGCATCAAGCCATCCAAAGCCTTCCAAACCTTTACAGGCTTTCCGTTCCCATACACAGCATGTCTTAGATCCCAGCCACTCAACTTTGTTATAAGAAGTAAGACCTTTGATGAGTAATCTCTGCCCCTGAAGAACAGGGAGTACATATTCTGACATTAATAGCTGAAGACTATGACAGTACATAATAGTTCATACTTTCTTCTAGGAGAGAAAAAAAGAAAAAGGGAAAGAAGTGTAGTTGATATAAGGAGAAAGAGAAGAGAGCAAAAATGAAGAGTGGAAGAGATAAGAAGGATCTAGAAGGAAGGATCAAAAAGGGGAATATAGAAAATAAAGTAGATGTGGAAAAAAGGAAATGAAAGGCAAAAAAAAATATTTACAGTCGCATAGAGTTGGAAAAAAACCCTCAAAACCTATCCAAGTTAAATCTAGAAAGAAAAGACCAGACAAAGGAAGTGACTTATAAAAAAGTGTGCAACAGACAATGGAACTAAAATAAACAAGAGATAAAAGAAAGGTCTAAAGGTTAGAAAAGCAGAGCTTTAAAGAAAGGGATAGGAATGAAGCAAAAGAGACAGAGAGGGAGAAAGAGAAAAAGAAATAAAAAGAGAAAAAGAAAAAGAAAACCTATCAATAGAGGAATGGGCAGAACAAGATTGCATGTAGGGAGAGCCAAGGAGAAAAGAGCAGAGTGAAGGTTGGCACTCACCCTCACAAAGCTGGCAGGAAACCATCCCTCCTCATCGTCGATCTGGCCCCACCACCAATCCTTGTTGGAAGCATCCAAGACTTTGATGACGTCGCCAGCCTTAAATGCCAACTCCCGGTTGGCCATGGTGACGTGATCCCATACTGCCTCAGCACTAACGATGGAATCTCCAGTGATCAGCTTAGGAGACAAAATGAGAATGTGTTCAGTCCATACATCTGACTGGTCTACTTAAGCACTTCCTCACACAAATCTACTATCTAATGGTAAAGCTTACATGTTTCAGTGGTGAGAGGTGGTGATGAAGGGAAAATGACACCAACATGCATGCTATATTGGACTACAAGACAAACAATGCTTTTTGTTCTCTATTAGTAAGAACATAGAATAATCTAGAATATGGACAAATAATCATGCTCTTATCTATTTTCATGAACTCCTCTTCCCAAAATGAAAACAAACAAATAAACAAAGCTCTATTCTCCCTCCTTGGTGCTTTACACCAGTCCTGGTTCTTTAAAGTAGAAAAGCTGGTCTAGCATGAATGGCTAAAACGAAGCACGGGCATATTTGTTTTCAACTCTTTGTGCTCCTTTCCCTTTCTCCTCCTTCTGAAACTCACCAATTGAGAGTTGGTAGTGTATTATTTAGTTCTTCTCACCATCATGTCCCATGTGGTAAGAGTATGTGATGTGCTATGCCTGATAAACTCAAGTCTGCAAATATGCACTGAGAAATTTGTTCAGCTATCCTGTGGAATATAGAGGGAGTCTCTGTCAGCTTCATTTGATAGGTTTTTAAAAAATATGATAATAAAGAGGTTATACCAGAAATCTTCAGATCACTTAATAAGGCAGAGGGTATACATAGTCCTTAATTTTAACCTGGGTCACTCAATTTCATGGAAATTTGGAATGGGCTCCACACAACAGAAAACAAACATCTAGTCCATTACCACATACACATGAACAAAAATACAGATAGCCATGGCCCTCATTTAAGCACATATAGATAAAGATGGAAAGAGAGGTAGACTGTCTCTCTCTAGCTACTGACCACTGTGTTATATCTTCATTTGTTTTTCCCCCTAAACTCTTCCATCTTGTAACTATTGGTCATTCCAGCATTTGTGAAGGCACATTTTGGAATTAGAGAACATATGGCCTGCCTGGCAAGGAAACTCAAACACTCTCACTCTCTGTGTGTACTGAGTTACTGAACATGTCATTTATAAATAAGCTTTCCCATGAGCCTATTTGAGGAAGGGAATGTCTGCCTAAGGAAGTATTGGTTCCATAAGACCAAAGATAAAACATTTCAAAGATAACAGACACTCGTGTGTGGAATATATACCCTCTCCAACAGACCAATGTCCAGAAAATTAATGCTACAGTCTTCTCAGGAACTGAATATGCAGAACATTACACACATATGAATATGTAGGTCTGAATATACACTTGAATATAACAAGCTTCTGTCTTGGTTAAGGTATACTACCCCTCAGGTCCTGCCTAAGACACACTTCTTGGTTCAAGATTTTAACCTCTACGTTCTCCACAAAAATTAAGGCACAAGAAGAGTTCAGTACAGATATTCCAGCAGGACCTTTTATAACGTATTTCAAATACTTTGTTTTACTGTTCGCAACTTGTTTTCTCACACACCATATCACATAATCTGTACTAAATGAGCTGTGTTTCATTAATGCCTATATTTTAAAGATGAGAAAAACTGAGGTTCAGGGTTTTCAACCAGTAACAATGAATAAATTACAGAAACAGGTCTTTAGACCTAAGAACCATCGAACCAGACTACTACTATGGACTCCCTTATACAGAATGCTATCAGCTATTATAAAATAGATGGTCTTAAAGAACCCTTAGGAAAGAGATTTTAACTTGCTCTCTAACGAGATTCCTTTTTATGTTGATCTTGCTTTTTTTCCCAAAGAAAATAATCTTCTACTGGTTCTGGTCTCAGTGGAGAAAGATAATTGCTAGTCATTGGTTGCTATGGTTTGAATGTGGCATGCCCCACAAAGGCTCATGTGTTTGAAAACTTGATCTCAGTTGGTGGTGCTGTTTTAAGGAATTTCTGGAACTGTTGGGACATTGAACCGAGATGGAATTGAACCTGGAGGCAGACCATGGGAATTAAACCCACTTCTAATAACAGCCCAAGCTCTCTACTTCCTGATCTGCTAAGGTATGACCAAACTGATACATGCTCCTGCTGCTACAGAAAGAGCTAACACAGCCTCCATGCCTTCCTTGCCAAGAGAGACTACACCCTTTAAAAACATGAACCAAAATAAATTTTTCCTTTACTTTGTTTCTGTAAAGTATTCTGTCAAAGTGATGTGAAAAGCAGTCTCAATAAAAAAAAAAAAAAAAAAAAAAA